>WBNO01020374.1:102582-138172 GCA_013400575.1 Peucedramus taeniatus | reverse complement strand
AAAAAACAACAAAACAAAAAAAAAAACCAAAAAACCACCAAACCAAAACAAAAAAACCCCAATCCCCAAAAAGACAACCACCAACTCAACCCAAAACAAAACAAACAACACCCATATAATCCCAAAACAAAGCAAAGAAAACCAAACCAAACCAAACCAAACCATGATTGGGTGAATACTTGTTCCCTGGTACTATCTTGTTTGAGAAATGAACATTTTCTGCTGCTTGGCTGGTTTGTTAATAACTTCTGATCAGAAATGCAGGATGCAGGAGAGAGGATATCCTGTTGCTGTTCAGTCCCACCAGCAACTGTGTAAAGTGTTCAGGCTGTGTTTTGAGATCCAAGTGCCCTCTCCTGGCTGGTACTGGCCATGCTGGAATTTTCATAGACAATGAATCAGGGATTTGCAGAGGTCCAACAGCTTGGGGTTTCCCATCTTTCTTTCATTAAAGACAATTAATAATAGTTTAGACAGCATTACTGTACCATCCAGTCTCCCTGAAAGCAGCTGGGCTCCTATTTATGCCTCAAATTCATAAACCATCTCTTCCCACTTGTCTTGCTGGGAGGAATAAAGATCACTTCTTTCCAACAGCTGGACTTGAGGGGGATTGCAGGGTCTAAAACGTTGCCAGAAGCTTGTGGAAGATCAGGGTCTAACTCTAAAACCATATGGTAAATATGGCTGAAGGGTCCCTTCTCTCCCCACTGCTGTTCAGCTCCTTGGAATGCACACACAGCAGCCACTGCCACGGAACACTTCATGCAAAGAGTTACAGCTGCACAGTGATTTCCCTGCTCAAGGATGGACTTAGCAGCAGGAAGGCTCCAAAGTTAAGTCTAATTCCTCTGTCTACCTAGAAGGATCCTCTTGTACCTTCTTGTCTGGGACCCCAGCTCAAGAAATGACAAATGCAGACACCAGGTAATAAATCAAAGAAAGTCTCAGTATGAGAAGGGACTCTTTACTCCAACACACTGATAGAGATATGCAAAAATTCAATTCAGAAGAAACACTTTGGATTAACATGGGAATGAATAAGAGCAGAATTATCCAGTAATGCCTCCATCGTCTTCAAAAAGACTTCACTACAATATGACAACTGATTTTCAACCTTGGCCTGGCAGGCTCCTGGGAAAGGAAAAGCTCTGATCTAGTTCTGATATGATTATGAAAGTCAAATAAGTATAGAGAAAGCCCATTGATAAAAAGTTGAAACTCATTCTGCTGTGGAGTTTGATAATGAATATTCCTTTTCTGAGGTTTCCATTTCTGTTTCAGACATGAGATAATTGACCTTTCTCTCCCTGCTTTGCTCTGACCATTCTTTTTGCAAGGGGTCTGCACAATCACAGACTTTATAAAACGAGCAAATTTAAACTTGATGTTTCCTATAATCTCTTGTTTCTGCCACCACACACACTAATGCTTGTGCACTTGTTGCTATCAAAAGATGCACAAAGAGAGTGGCAGAAGATTTCAGTTGCAAAATTCTGGAGATGCAGGTAGAGACAGAAATGAGGGACTGGCTGGTTGGTGACATGATGTGCCTGAGAGCACTCCTGCAGTCACAGAGCTTGTGATAGCCCCAAAGGCCCCACAGTGAAACCTCACAGCCACATTGCTGCTGTGGGACTGCCTTTACCATCATGGGATTCTCCTTGTACCACCTTGCTCCAGGTCTGCTGCTCTGGTGTTTCTGCTGTGGCTGAGAAAGGAAGAAAGTCTTCAATGTGGTTGTAGCTGGATGAAGTGCTGGGACAACTTCAGCAAATGTCAACAACATTTTTTATGATCTCAGATAATGGAACCTGTTGACTATCCATCAAGAAAAAATTCTATACCCACCCAAGGCATGGTGTCTACACAAAATGACTCAGTGTTTTTATAGTGATAACCACTGAGTGAGGGACACAGTCAATAGCAGTCAGTCATGTAAAGCCATGACTATGTGATTAAAACTGGAAAAATCACTGTACCAGGACAATGTCAGACATGTCCAGGTGAAAACATAAGCTCCTGGAAAATCTGAATCTGAGCTCTGTGCTGATTCCAAAGGAAAGCAGACTAACAGGGATCACTAGGGACAACTGCACAAATTGCTGAGATGTAAAGAAGTGGGACCTTAGTGCTCTCAGAAATAAAACTCTATCAAAGAGTAAAATCCTATCTCCATGCTCACACATACTCTCTTAGAAATCCCGTAGTGAGATGCCAGAGCACTCTGTTTACCAGGTGGTAAATATTAACAGTGTTGGCAAAGAACAAGAAATGTTTCTAAAAAATATTACCACAGTCAAGCAGCAGCAGAGGGCACCAGTGACAAGAACATCTGACAAGAACATTCAGAGACCAGAGCCAGGGCAGTCCCCACCAAACCCCAAGGCTCCTTGGAGGCTCCAGCAGTTCTCCAGAACTCTCTTCTGCATCTCTGCATGGCTGCTTCGCTTTTGGTGTTTCAGCTTCTCTTGCTGCTCAGCTTTGGGCAGTGCTTCAGTTTTACTCATCTCTCATGATACTTGTCCTAACTCCTCCCCGTGTGATCCTCACCTATGCCAGGACCATTCCCACTCCAAGCTTGTGCTCTGAGCCCCCTCGACATCCTTCCCTCTTTGCTTCAGGTGCGCTGCCCCAGATGGAAGGAGTCACACCACGGGTACCTCTCCCTGCCTGCCCCAAACCCCGTGGTACTTCCCCCAGGGATGTGCCTGCCCCATGACTACTCCTCCAAAAATTCCAGCACTCCTTCCCATCCTCCACAAGGACCCACACCTGGAATTTGAGAGGTCATGGCTACTGTGACTCTCCTTTCATAAATCTATCATAAAACACTAAAAAATTCTGATCTCATCATTTTGCTGTGAAGGGAGTTTCTTTTTCTCAGCCTTCTCGATGACCTCCCAGAGCACAGCAGACTAGCTAAACACAAAGCTGCTTCCAAACCAAACCACCTTCCACCTGAAACAAGCTGGGTGCCAGGACTGCAAGAGAATGGCAGTGACAACACATGGAAGACCCACAGTATTAAAGGCATGGGATTTGTATCAGGATTCACATACTTGTGTCAGGTATTTCTCTCTGGTTTGCTTCACTGGCTCACATCCAGACCCTTGAAAGTCAAAACTCTTCCACAGCTGCATCACATCTGCCCTCTCTTACCTCCCCTCCAGGTCTGAATGCACAGTTGTTCCCTGCCAGTGCTCCACATGTGGGAAGTCAGGTCACAGACACTGCATGCCTGGGGACACAGAGCGCTGGCAAAGCTCTCCCAAATACTCCTGCTGCCCTCAGCAGCACAGGGGGCAGGCAGGGCATGATTTCTTCTACTGCCAGTATGTTCTCATGCTGTAGTGTGTGAAGGGCCATCTTGGTCATATGGCTCAATCTGGGTGACACCAACTCACACAAGCAGTTATGAGTTATTTTCAGAGCCTGAAAATCAACACCATTAGTGGCAAGAAGCTGTCATATTTATGAAAAAAGGACAGAATTTGAATCTTACCTGTTATGGCAATAAGAGCCAAGCTCATCCTTCAGAAACCTTGGTGAAAGCCAGCCGACTTTAAAGGAAGGAGTGGAGAATTACACTCTTTGCAATGAAAGAAAGTTGCATTTACTGGTCCTATGAATTTAATTAGCTATGTGAATGAAGAGTAAAAAGAGTAAAAGAACAGTATGGTGATTTAACTTTGCATCAGGAACAAACAAGTGACATTTTCCAGCTTTAAGTTGCCCAAGATTTGGAAAACCAAAAATGCGTCCAAAATATATTCTGAAATGTTATTGGCCTAAGAGTTGGTGTGAAAATACCATTCATTACTTGTACCACGCATGTGACCAACAGGAAACCTGGTTTTACATACACTTTTTTTCCCAGTGAATTTACTCATAGTGAAAACATTTATTGTGGAAGACCTAGAGACAGATAAACTTTGGCAGATCAAACGAGACCAAAAGCAATAAACAAAACCATAAAGTATACAGAAAAACTGTAGATATATAACTGCACCCACTAAATTTTTCCAGTTGTTCAATGATTTTTCCTTATTCTGCTGACTCCTTGAAACTGAGTTCTCCTGTTAAAATGTGCATTTATAAATGATGAAACCATAAACTAATGCAGTTTGACATGACCATCTCTACAAAACAATGAATTTTTGCTTGTTAGACTGCCAGCATAATCTTTCAAGATTCAGCCAGACTGAGTTCAAAAATGATAAAACAATCACCAGTCCACCTTATTTGAATTTTTCTCTCTTTAGCTACTGGCTCTTGACATGACTTTGACAACTGCATTTAAGTGATTCTATTGATAAAGCAGATAAAGTTTTAAAAGAGATAAAGTGGTATGAAACCAAACCAAAGCACTGTTTCACTCAACAGTGAAGCTTTCATGCTTCACTGGAAGTATGCTGTGTGAATCACTTTTTTTGAAGTTGCCTGAAGAAACAGCCAGGCAAACATATCAGTAAGCCAATTTCTCTGCATATATGTACAAGCTGTATGCTGACATATGGGCACAGGTGTCCCAAAAGTTGCTCCTAATTTATCCCTCATTGCTCTTTAGCAGTCTTCAGATTTTTAAATAAAGTGTTTTTAACTCTCCACCAGTGCCAAGTCATACATGCCTCTTGCAAAAGTCTTCCCAGTAACTTGTTCAGAGAAGGATTTTCAGAGGGATATCTCACCAAAAGGACAAGCTCCCTCCTCCTCTTTGTGGTGCTCCCATTTCCAGCACAGCATGTGCCAAAGGTAAATGAAATGTGAACAGGGAAGTTTAGCCCATGCACTGAGATTGCATTGCATGTTTCTGAAAGCAGCTGAAGCCTTCAAACAACCTGCTTGTGCCATCTTTTATTCTTGTTTTCATTTTTTTTTATTCTTGTATCTATATATTATTCAAGAAGCAACTGGACAAGGCTCTCATGCATATGGTGTGATTCACAGGGTTGTTCTATGAAGGGCCAGGACTTGGACTCATTGAGCCTTGTGGGTTCCTAACAACTCAGAATATTCTATGATACTATGATTCACATAATTTCTGAGGTCTTTCAGGAATTGATTTCACAAGATGTCAGTGTTTATAAAGTCTTGAATTCTTAGTGTTGACCCATCACATGTGGTCAGTTCCACTGAGTCTCCTTTGGCAGTTTTCCACATGCTGGGTCAAATGCTGAAGCACAGATTCCCTTTTCATGATTGGTAACACCTGTTCTGGGAGATTTTTCACATGAACAGAGCCAAGAACCTTCATCCAGAACTCATCCAAACTGTGGGTGAGCTGCTAGCTTATTCCCGAACTCACTTTAGGGATCTCCATCTGTGTAACTCCCAAAAACCTTATGGAAAGACACTTTGTCATTAGCTGCTTTGATCAATTTGTACATCTCAATATGATCCATTACTTCAGCAAAGCCTCAGATCTTTCTGTGGGTCACCCAAATGCAGCTCACACCTGCTCTGTCCCTGCTCTCTTCAGACCCTCTGCTTCCAGTACATGTATTTTGCAAAGCCTCCTGCATCCTACTATTACTACATCTGTTGATTTCCTTTTGAGACACAAGTACTGTTAAGAAAGTTTTCTTTCCAGAAACATTTCTCATGCATGCTTTAAGAGAACTATTAATATCTTTGCTGTCAAGTTAGCCCTGCAAAACAAAGGGAGAAGAAATGAAACTAAATCTTGGCCATACTTATTGATTATTTCTACCCACTTCCATCTATGCAGACAGAAGTACCAGTACCCCCACTTTTAAATCATGTAGCACTCATTAGCCTTTGAGATCTAATGATGCCAGAAAAATAATGTTTCAGCAGCACAGTTCCTGAGAAGGAGAAGGCTTCCAAATGGCATTCCATTCCCCAAACAAGAAAAACCTGCTGTGAAATGCTGCTGCTGAAACAGCTTGAATATACTGATACAACCCAGGCTTGAGTAGGATTCCAGTGGTGTAAATCCATTGCTTTTAGGTTAAAATGTAAAAAAACCCTTTTCTTCATGCCAAAATCAATCTGACTTTGTGCAGTCCACTATGACTGACATTAAGCCTGTTAATGGGTATGTTTATGTTGAGTCAAATGCAGTTGCCAAGTGAAAATCAGGCAACACTTACATACTTCCCACAAACACAGGAGGGTAGGAAGTCTGCCTCTGACCTGTTATTTCCACAGGGCCAGGCAAACCAGACCTGCTTGTTTTAGGCCTGATCAAACACAGCTCTTCTACCATTTGAAGCTCAGTGGTGACCAGGCAAGCACCAGACAAAGCCAGACTGTTCAAAGCTTTACCCAAACACTTTGTGGTACCTGATCATCAGCATTTCAGGTTGGCATTGCCACCATGCATGTCTGATTTTCAGTAAACATGTCATGAGACAGATTATCCTACAATTATTAGGATAGTGGTTAATGCTGATTATTGATGACTGTTGAAGATTGATGGCTGCTAACCATTAGTAGGTATGAGTGGCAGTGCCACAGACCACTGTTCTCAAGAACATGCAAAAAAGATATTTATAAAATTGGCAGATCTGAGAAGTTACCAACCAGCTTTGACAATGACCCCTATAATATTTTCCTCACAGATGAGTGAGAACTGGCTTATTATGTTGTGTAGCTTGTCTAGACCCTAGAACCAGAAAGAAAGTAAAGGTTGGAGTCCTTATTTGACACTGCCTGAGGGCAGAAATAGAGCTCCCCTTGCTGTCATGACTGCAGTACCTTTGAGGCAAATGGTATGGCTCAGCTCATTGGTGAAACGAAACAAAACATCTGAGAGCAGCAGGCTGGAACCAAAGCACACTGCATTATGAAGTATCTACAGCCATTTAAATGAGAATCATCCAGTGCTTTAGCTGCCCCAGATATAGTGGCTCTTACACTGCTGTACTTCCCACAGAGACAAAAGGACTCAGAGGCTCTGCTACCAAGCCTGCAGGAAGACCAACACACCACTTGCCTGTGGGGATTTCTCCTGAAAGGGATCATGAAAAGGCAGAAAGTGGAGAGGGAGGATTTACATATGACAACTGTTAGTTTGCACATGACATTAGTCACTTCATGCATGTGAGAGAAGTGCTCAGACAAGGTACTGAAGAGCGAAGGAAGAGCTCTACAAACAAGCACCAAGTTGGGAAAGAAATGGTTCTTCAGTGTCCTGTATTAAAGGATGTTCTCATCCCGCTGCTGACACAGACTGGTAACTGCAGAGTTTAAGGCTCACCTCTGCTGTATCTTGCACAGCTCCATGGAATTGGCTGGCCCGGCTCCTCATAAACCTCTGCTGTATTCTGCCCTATGCAGGTAGCCAAAAGCCTGAATTAATGCTAGAGCAAACCATGATTAAGTTAAATATTTCTAGCATTGGATGATAGAACCCTCCATGGCAGGGGGTTAGAACTAGATGATCTTCAAGGTCTCTTCCAACTCAAACTACTCTATGATTCTACAGTAACTCAGCCATGTAATTAGAGATTGAGCCTAATCACCAAGTACTGGATTTTAAACACTGCAAATCTAAAGTTAAAAGGCTGCTGGATATACAGTATGCTGAATTTGAACCTTGGTAGGGATCTACTGAGGTCCAGGTCCCCACTCAACTCTTAAAAGGAAATATTTGAACAACTCAATATTTCTTTTACTCCCTGAAGGTATTGTCCACTGCTTGCATATGTGCAGACAGGAAATTTGTTCAGTAACACAGACAATTTGCTGTGTGGTTTGTGACAAAAATCTACAGGAAAAACTGCAGATACACAGCTGCAAGCATGAGGAAATGCAGCCTATGAAATAATGACCGAAATAGCCATTTAATCATCGTTGTCATCTGCCCACATGCTGTGCATACAGTGGTAACAGATAAGAGGTTTAAAGTAAGTCCTACAATGCAAGACTTAAGGAAATTATTCAGTTTATCAAAAAAAGGGGAAGCATGTAGTAGGGAACCTGGTCAGAAAAGGATTTTCAGTCACACAAGGCTGCTGCAAGAAGCATGCCATCTGTTGCAAGACACGAAGCTACAATGCACACTGAACTAGAAACACAGCATTTATCTTTCACAGCATGAGGGATTCACCAGTGAGACAAGTGTCTCAAGCACCAGGGTGAATCATGTTTTGGTACATCGTGAGTGGATATGTTCACAGATGATTTCTAGATCAAGCACCCCTGTATTTAATTTGAAGAGAAAATGCTTCAGGGAAATCCAGCTGCCTGTGTTATGCTGAGATCAGTCTAAGCAATCAAACCCCTGTCTTCTGGCCATAAAAACCCATGACTCAATTAACCTCTAAATGTACCAGCCACACCAGATTGTGCAATATTCATGCATTTTTATAGTATAAATAAAGCAAACTATGCCCTGGTGATACTATCTCAATGTGTGCAATTTCTTCCTAGATACCATGTCGCTGTTACTGTAGCAGGAAAGGGCAGTTGCTGGTTGAAGCTTGCTAGTTAGAAATACATCTTTTGGGGTTTATTTTTTATATTCTGCTCAACACACAACAGAGCAAGTAATTCTGAGGAACCAAGCCTGAACCTGTTGTCTGCTCTTTAGAAGGATAAAACTAGCATGCTTCAGATGCACAACTTTCTCACAGTCTCTCTATAAAGGAAGAACCTCAAATCAGTGCTGATCTACTGAACTTCATTGCTCTTGTTCCATTTCCCCACATGTAAAATGGGGATTGATGGGAAAAGGGTACCTTACTTTGTATGGGATGGCTAAGAAGTATGAGGGCTTTGTTTTCGGGGCAGTGAGAATCATATTATTGCAAGGTATGTTTGGGGGTTGGGAAAGGGACAATCCTACAAAAAGTAGTTTATAGAGTTAAATTCACCCTGCAAAAAGAGGAAAGCAGGTTCAGATATGCTGGCAGGACTTCCTGGAAGTAGTTCAATCTTCCAGCCAGTTGAGAATCACTGCAACTGATTTTCCAGCACGGGAGACTGAGTTGAAGAGTCAGGCTACATTCCCTTGGATTGGCCAGTAGCAACAGCCACCCAGTCAAGACACGAGCCACTGGCTGTCAAAGCCTGCTACAGCTGGGGTGATGCACATCCAGCTCTAATGTCTGTCACAAGCTGAGTGCACCACACACTTCAGAGAGAGCTGATACCTTCATTTCCACCTAGGAGGGAACCTGCAGGTGGGCACTGTACCTTAGTACCATGACTTTGGGAGACAGCTCTGAGCAAGTCATGGCTAAAGACGTGGGGAAGGAACCTGTGGCCTGTGCACAGGAAGATGAATTTCTGAGAGAAGGAGAAAAGGGAGCTGAGAGTGGGACAGCAACATGTACACCCAGACCCCCTGGAAGAGTAAGCACTTTACTATTTGCAGGTATCTGCTTCTTTTCAGGTGCCAGTATTACTTTCAACCTCTTTACCTCTTCCCACAGCCTTTCCTGCCCTTGAATCAGATGCTAATGCCAGTTTTCAAAGCTATGCATTTAATTCCCCAAATCTCCCATGCACTTGTATCCCAGGCCCACAGGCTACAGCAGAGTGCACAGATGTGAGAGAACATCCACCAGTCTCCTTCCATATTTTGTTTTCTAAACAGATACTTGACTATGCAAATCATTATCAAATGAAAGCTGAAGCAAGAGGACATTCTCTGTGCATAGCAGAAAGACAAAAGCTGGAGCTGGCATGCTGGATATACTGCATCAGCTTGTTGCATTTAAGTTGCACTTTTCTGTTTTTGAGGCAGTGGGCTCACAAGTTGTCTCTGATTCCTTGGTCCTATTCCATGTTTCTTTACTCTGCTTCTACACTTACCAATTCTCATGGGCTGCAGTGAGAAGATGATGCATAAATCATAAGTGTACTACTCAATAATAGGAAATGGTCTTACCTTCCACATTTTTCTCAAAGTCTTTGGTTGGGGGGGAAAAAAACAGGAATCAGTCTGCTGTAAAGGGTCTAAAATCAGTTTTCACACCTGTTTCATATGAAAGGATGTATATTTTAGTAGTATTATTTTCCAAATTACACATGAATGATAGAAATAACTGTACTTCTCAACAACATAAGCTTCATTTCTCTACACAGCATGTTTTGTTTATTCCTACAAGGTTTTTGAGACATATAGCATTACATGCTGAATTAGGAAATAGGAATTAAATGTTCAGTTTTGTTTTATTAGCACAAGAAACTTTCTTATCTATTGAGAAAACACACTACATGCTGGCAGATCAAGTACAAAGAACAAATTCTCAGAAAAATAAACCCGAACTCTAATCAGCAAAACCACAACTCTTAAATTTCACAAACCTCAATTTTGCTTTTTTCAGTGGCTTTCTCAACTTTTATCAGAGTCCAAGTGTTTGAACATAAACACCTCTAAACAAAACAGACAAAACTCAGTGGTTTATAACTAAGATGGAACATGCCAGTTATGCTTAATTGGCCAAATCTAAAGATTCCTCTTAGAAGCTGTCAATTAAGCCTTCTCCACAAATTTTTCCACTATAAAAAGTAGCCTCTTCATTCCCCAAAAAACAAAAGAAACTGTCCACAAACCCCAGCAGCCTCAGCAATGAAACAAACTGAGCATAAGCACTGCTAGGTCTGTACTTGCTGACATTGCCTTAAGTAGAACATTTGTCCCTACATGTGAATGACATCAAGCTCTGCTGGCAGAGGCTAAAACAAACCTTCCTAGTTTTATGTAGAAAATACTTAGGTTTAAGTAGGTACAAAATTTTCATCTCCTATGAGATGTCATTTCACATGAACTTGGTAAAAAAGCGATAAAACTCCATCAGCTTTGTCACGAAAATTTCCTTCTACCTTCATCCTGATTAGGATATTCATGATGGTAGTGAAAATACTTGACATTAATCAGATTCAAACCAATGCACAAACTTTAAATGCAATATTTTTTTATGTCACCAGTGTCACCTATTAAAAACAGGAAGAATTTAAGAATGTGACTTGCCTATTGCTCATGATACTATTTCCATTGAGTAAGCGAATCTGTGATTACACTGTTTTGACAAGGAGAGGGAAAGATAATAGAAACATATCTATTGATTCTAAGATTAGTTAAAAATCCTGGAAAAATAAATTTATAACAAATTTGACCTAGAGGGTTGTCAGTTACATTTTGTCTGCAAGATTGGTCACAACCAAATTTATTTTCAAAGTTCAAATAGACTTAAGCAAGCTCTGAGGGAGAGGGTGGATTTCTTATCCATTTCTGAAAAGCTCACTGAAGAAGCATATGAAACATCATTAGCTTTACAGGCCTTTAAACTCTCCTGGTTATGTGCTCACACAGCAACACTGTTGGGAATACGGTCTGGGGAAAGGTAGTAGTAAGGAAGCTTTTTGTTCTTGTTGCGCTCGGTGATGCTGTTGACAATCTCATCCAAATTCTTGCGGAATTTTGCCATGGCCTCTTTCACTGGCTTCTCCACGAAGTGTTCATCTGGGTACATGCCCAGAAACAGCTGATTGAAAAACACCAAGAAACCATGCTTTGAGAAAGCAAAGGAATTCAGTTTCAATATTTTGCCATTTGGCAGAACACCACCCAGAGCCTCTCCTCACAAATGCTTCTATTAAAATAGTATCATCAATACTTAAGCTAGCCTACACCTTCCCTCTATTGGGAAAGAAGCTGGCTGCTTCTTTCCATCCCTGCATCTTTCTGTGATGCTCGTTCAGGTGTCTACATGGCACTCCTTGACCTAAAGAGACCTCATCCACTGAAAACCATGCACTTTTATTCAGACAGTGGTCAGTCAGACGAGCTTCCTATGGCAGATCTCTGTACAGCCACAAATATTTATGCTGCTAGAAAAAAGGATGGCATTAGAGGGGGATTCACAGCCAGAGGTTTAAAAGGAAAATGACTACTTCATTCAGTGACAGTGGAAGATTCTGTTGACTTCAAACTGTCCTTCAGAGTTCAATATGACAAGTACTTTAGTCAGCTTGGACTCTAAGGGTGTTCTGAAAAGTGCACTGCCAGTATGCACAGTAGCACTGCTTTGGGCACTTTGGGAACTATTTTCTATAGTACAAGCTTCTCTGCTAGTACTGCTTTCTTCTTATAGAGAAACTGAATTTAAAGTACCCTCTGTCCATCATCTTCTATTTAAGGATTTCAAAACACATTATCCAGAGCCCTTGTGCGAAACAACCAGGTACCTACAACCTCATTTTACAGAAATGAGGGAAATGGCTACCATGCAGCTATGCATGGTTTTACATACCTGCAAAGCCTTCTGTAGGCTTGTTTTATTTTCACTCCTCACCTGCCAGGCACAAGCCACAGATTTTCCAAAGGAACAGGACACGGGGACATAGCACTGCTGTACCTTTTTCCCCAGCACTGCAGGGACAACCCTTATGCCTCTGCAGCCCTCTGCCTCCCACACCAGCATCCTTTTTAAGCAATGCCATGCTCAAGCTTAAAAACTTTGATTATAGCTGAGACAGCCTCAGAGTAAAAATACAACTTCTTTCTCAGAGCTGGTTTGCATCTGGCAGAGCACAGGCAAACTCAGAGCACTGACACATCTCCACAGAAAGGTGAAAATGGCCAAGCCAAGCACAGGGCAGCACTACAGTCTCGTGAGTCTGTGCAGTCTTGCCATGGCCCTCATGGTCTCCCATCTCCAGCACCTAGAGCAGGGAGGTTGACTTACTTCTTTATCCTGGAATTGGCTCAAGGCCCAGACAGCTCCAAGATGCCAACAAGAACGTCCCCTGTCTGGCAGACTCTCCACAATTTGCTCGATGGTGACTGTGCCCTTTTCTGTTGGAGGAGGGCAGCGCATTGTTGGTGGGGCGTTGGGAATCCAGGAGCACCAGTCATACTGCACAACAGAGCAAGAGACCACAGTGAAAAGCTGCACTGGCTGGTGTTTAGGAACACACCAAAGGAAATCAGGAGTTTGCCAATGGGGAGTTTGGTTCTGTAAGAGGAGCCCCTCAGAAAGAGAAGATACGAAGGACAGGGAAGTTCTAGAGAAGAACTGGAGGTGACAAGGAAGCCCCTACTGTTTTACTCAGGAGCTCATATAGGGTAATCTAAATGGGAGTATTTATTCTGCTAACCACAGGCATGTGCCACACAGCCCAAATTCAGCAGACTGGCTAGGGCCTTAAATATTTTATTAAACCAAGTTCCCTTCTGATAACCTGAGGCAATTGCCTTTACTCTTGCTTCTCTTTTATGCTAAATTTCCTCCAAGAACATGTCCACAGTGAATGCCCATGTGGTCAGAATCTAACAGAGATAAAGAATGCTGGTTCATCAAGAAATACGGAATATGGCATGCAGATATGGCCATGGTGAGCAGCAGACTGGGAACTCATAGTCACTTCTGGCCTTGTTCAGTGCTGTGAGATGCTGATGTCTCATTTTGCCTCAGATATGACCCTGAGTTTTACCACCATCTAAGACACTGCAGTTAACCAGAACTCTTTCTTTCCCAAGAACTTTTTCATTACCTGCATACACATCCCCTGCTCTGCCTGAGGGGAAGTACACAGCCACCTCCTCCTCCCCCCTCAGCCCTCTCTGCCTTTTGTTTCCATGGCTGAAGATCCTTGTACTGATGGGCTCCTATCCTCTGTATGCCAGATTAAGAGATGGCTTCTTGGTGTTACTTGAACAGACAGGATTTTCTGAGGGGAGCACTGGGAGTTGTCTCAATCAGTTGTAAAGATAAGTTAGAAGGGGACAGTTGCAGAGGTCCCTGGTCATGGACATGTCACAGCAATAATGTGAGTTCATTAGACACCAGGTTCCCGACCTTCTCCAGGGCTCCTGAGCTGCAGGGGTGGACAGGAGGGTAAGCATAAAAAGTGATGTAGGGTATTTGGGAATAACCACCATAAGAAAGACGGTCTCTCTGTTTATCTCTGAGATCTTATCTCAGAGATCACCTATGCCTGAAGCGAGAACATGCAAAAAAAAAAAAAGCTCATAAAATCATAGACTATCTCAAGTTGGAAGAGACCTATAAGGATCATCTAGTTCAGCTCCCCTATCCTTACAGAACTACCTAAAACTAAACTATCCAACGAAGAGCATTATTCAAATGCTCCTTGAACTCTGACAGGCTTGAAACTGTGACCACTTCCCTGGGGAGCCTGCTCCAGGGACTGACCACCCACTCAGAGAAAAAGCTCTGCAATTGACAAAGTGATTTGCTTCTGGGTGTTAAATTTGCTTTCCAAAATGCCTTGATGTTGAAAGAAACAGCATTTGAAAGGCAGGTTGTTACTATAGTTTCAGGGCAGATATATGTCAGTCAAGGCAGGCAGGGATAACACAGGTTATCAGTATGTGACACATCAAACATCACAGAGGAAGCTCAAAGTTGCCGCTTGGTTTGTAAACTCAAGAAATAAGCAACAATGCCATTTAAATGCTTAAAAAAATTATTCCTATAATAAAATCAACAAAATTAAAATATACGAGTGAGAACTCCTAATCTGATCTTCGGTACATATGTAGGACTTGAAATGCCTTTCTCAGCTTCCAAATTACTTCAGTTTCCAGAGAATTGTAGATGGCTCATCAGTTATTTTGTCCAGAAAAAAATAGTAATGTCATTCTGTACATCTACTAAAAAATGCTTCTCAGGCTCTGCCCTGGTAGATGTACCTCCCAGCCCACAAAGAACAGTTTTCCCACAAGTTCCTACCTGACCAAAATTCACAGCTGCATGTTGAGCCGATGTAGTGAACATGATCACTGTGAGATATTCTGCTAGTGTCTCTCGTGTCCTGATCATCTTAGGGAACCCTAAATGAGGGAGAAGAAAAGCTTGACCCCACAATGAAGTAACCCTGCCACCCAGCAGTAATCAAAAAACATGGGTTAGAGGGCCATGCAGCAGTCACTGAAAAGCAGGACGTTCTATGAATCTTGCCATGTGGTCTAACAGGAGCTCCTCACCTCTCTGTGCCTTGGCTGTGCAGCTGTAAAAACAGCCTTACTTCATACAAGTCTGTGAGGCATCACCACTGTCTGCAAAGTATGTGGTGTTCCATAAGGGAAAGAAAAGGTATAATTATGCCTTTAAAAAGCAGTGTCTCTGTCCTACCTACCCTGCAGCAAGGAACTCCCAGAGTCCCCAGGGCAGGGACCACAGATGCTCCATTTTTCTTCAGTCTGCAGTGTGAGCAGGGAAGGTTCATGCCAAGGAGGAAGCAACCACGTGCTTGCATTTATAAAGGTCTGAGGTTCAGCAATCAAGAGTATTGCGAGAAAGAGTGCAGGGAGAGCTTATTCGCTGAAACGGGAAGTGAGGAAATGAGAACTTCTGAAAAACAAACAACAGAATGAGGAACAGAAATAGTTGCATTAAGCTGTCTTTGAAGGAGAATAATCAGAGTTATATAAAGAAAGAATAGTCAGGGACTTGGGAAATATTTTGCAACTGAAGCAAGCGCAGCCCTGTATCTCTCCTATCCTCACTAAATCAGTCCTGTGCTGCACCCCCTGTCCCAGCCCAATGAACACTGGTCCCAGTATACCTACAAACAGGGGCAAGGTGCCCCTGCCCAGGCTGCCTGTGCCAGCTGCTTCATATCTCCACCACCAACCTGGTGCAGAACTCAGCCTGCGAGAGGGAAGAGGTACCTCTGACTGGACAACAAGCCCAAAGAGGAGAGGAGAGGATGCACCATCCCCTCCTGTGTCCTGCTATTCTAAGTACACTGTGCTCATCTTTAAAGGAGTTTGGCATTCTCCCAATCACAGCAGACCTCCCAGGGAAGAAACAGGTGCCACAGCCTCCCTCATTTAGCCTCCTCCCATTCTTCACAGACCCTGCCAAATCTCCATTCTCTATGATAAAACCCTTAGAGCAGCAGCAGTGCAGAAGGAGATGCTGCAAGCCTGGTAGGTTCCCCACTGGCAGTCCTCCCACCAGTGGTATTTGTAGCATCCCACCCCAGCCAGAGCCCTAGAAGGCTCAGTACTTGTCTCATATCAAGATGTTTAGGTCAAGAATCAAGTTCTTACCAGGAGGAGCAACATTTCTAAGCTTTTGCTAAGAGACAACTAGACAAACAAAAATGAACCTCTGCTTGTCCAGGCAGAACCCAGAAGCCTTTTATCCACCAGAACATAATGATTGGAAACATCCCACTTTTGCCTGGACATCTGGCACTCCAATGTGTGCATGCAACACCAGAGCCATCTGCCCTAGGTCACTGGCCAGCAGGTGTTGACAAATTTAAATCAGGACAATAGGAAGAATCCCCAGCCACCTCTATAAATTCCTGAAAATCCGCTTGGAAAAAAATGTGTGTGGAAAAGAAAAGCAACATGTTTAGGGAATGACAGGGGAGTATTTACTCAGGCAGGCGAACTGAGTCGTGTTATGGATGAGAGCTCCCATGGCCAAGCAATGGTTTGCAAGAAAAGAGAGGCAGTGAGAAGAGACAGAGCAAAGGAAAACATTTCTTGGAAATTATATCTGTTCTTCAAGAGAGCAAAATAGTTCAATGATGACACAAATGCTGAACAAATGTGAAATGCAGCAATATACTCCTGGGGAGGTTATTACATGTTCTTATTTAGTGTGAGGCTTGGAGGAGAGGATTCAAGGGGCCTCGCTGCTCCTTGATGTCTATCAGCCTGCCTGGTGGGTGTAACACACCCAGACACAGCCCCTAATGCTTAAAGCACGAGCAGACAAAGGACTCAAAGGACCTGTCCCCTGTGTAGAGAGATTACATGAGTTGCTCAAGCTCACTATGAGAATCTGTGTCAAAGGAAAGAGCTGTCTCCTGAGAGCTGGCCTGAGCCAGGGTCTCACAATAACACTGAGCATCTTCAGCCCAAGAAGAGAGCAGGTCTCTAACTTGTGCTGTACACTCAGCACTGCTGTCAGCAGGGACTGGACAAGCTGCAAACCTGGCAGGGCCATCACACCTTACCTGAGGCTTTCACACCCCTCATTCCATAGACATAAATGTCTTTGACAAAGGCCTGGAGCTCCACATCCTCACACACCACCTCGTCGCTCTCATAGTAGATGTGAATTACATCCTCTGCAAAACTGCAGACAGGAACAGACAAACAAAACAAAATGAAAAGGAGAATGCAGCTCTGCCATTCCAGAAGATGATCTGACCTTGCAGATGCTGCATGTGTGACCTGAAAAGGGCAAGAGAAGGTCTCAAACCCCTCCTATCTCCTTCCTACAAGCAGTGGGAATTAACAGAGGCAATTTTGATTCATTAAGGACTGCAGCATCACTTTCCCCAGCAAAAAGATCCTGGACCACACTGCAACCCCTGAAAAATCCTGTGCACTTTATTCTCTTATTTGAGGCTTTGCTCCTGCACAGACCTCTGTCATCACATCTACCTCCTTTCCTCACTCCATACAGACTCCCTCTTGCATATCCACATGGCTCCCACACTGGGCAGCAGGGTTCCCAAACTGTGATGCCAGTACCATTCCCTGTATGTGGGACACTCCAAAGCTGCTCCTGAATGCCAATAGTTGACCCCTCCTTTTTGTGAAATACTTAAGTGGCCCAGGATACTTCTGGGAATAAGAGGTCTAGAACTGTCTCCTATGCCCACTGCTTACAGCAGACATCTTCCCGTTCAGTTCCTCTTCTCAAGATGCCTCTTCCTGTGAAAGCTTCCCAGGCTAGCTCACCTCTGAAAGAAAGGCTCTTAGAACACTAAGATAACAGAAGTAGTTTTGAAAGCAGTGAAAATAGGAAATCCTGATTTCCTGAAGAACTGCAGCTCATGACTGAATGACTGGTTAATGGAGCTGTGCTGAGATATTCCGTTAGCTCTGCAGGTAGCTTGCTAAATCTCTTGCTAAATATTTTGACAACAACACATAGGGTGAAACACTTGACTGTAGAATCTGACTGATGGGATTAAGAATTGTTACCCAACAGATTTATCCCTTAATAAAATAAAAATTTATACATTTTATAAATTTATTGCAATTTGGAGACTTTTACAAATCTATCAGTGTTGCTATCAGCCAATCAAGAGTTGTCATTGAAGCAGACAAATAACTGAATAAACACCAAAAGTTTAAGTAATTTTCGCTTCCAGAGGAAATTAAAGGAAAGCAAAAATTTTGCAACATGCAGAGAGAAAGCTGCTCTCCATGAGCTCTGTCTCCATGCATTTGGCACTGGTGCCAGGTGATGCAGGAAGGGGATCCCCCTCTCAAAAATGGCAGTATTTCAGACCTCTTCCATACAAACAGAAATTAGTATATGAAGTGTGGGTGAGATCTTTTGGGCTGAAGTATCTTTGGGTTGGTGTATCTATCTGCAGTTAGATCAGAAACAGGAAGAGGACTAGAGGACTTTACAAATTTGCTGTGTGAGACTCATTGTTTCTATGGGAACAACCTCATCAGCTTCCTTAGGCCTAGGCCATCTACAACATGTGAAGTAATGCTGGGGATAGAAATTATTTCATCAAAAAAGTGAAGACTGATACCCTTGCAGAGTGTAGGAGATTCCTGGTGAGCAGACACATGCATGACCATGGGTTCATGGGTCAGGATCTGACACACTCTGCCCACACCATTTATAAACCAAATGATTCACAGCTCTCTACCAAGTTTGAGGCAGTGTAACATCACCCTCCAGCAAGGTCAACACCCACAAATAGTGAAACTGAATTGAGTTGACTAAATGTTACCTGGTATTTGAAAAGCATATCTCAATCCACAAAGAAAACACAGGAAAGACAATGTGGACAAAAAAAAGGAGACTATATGAAGAAAATAACCACAGCAAAGTTACAACTTCCTTTTCTCTCAAATGGACACTCACAATTGCAGGAAATAATGCAAGATAAGTCCTTGTAAAAACACAGAGAAAACACAGGAGACAAAGATGTCCCCAGAACTTCCAACATTATCCTTGCATCATAAAACTCCTGCTTTGTGCACACAAAAGATCTGATTTTTAATGATCATGCTTTTCAAAAGCCATGTGATCAGAAACAGCTGCATATTTGGTAAGCAATTTATGCCATGCAAAAATACGTTCTTTGTTAAATTAAATGCCACTGCAGAATAAAAACCATATAAATCATGCAAGGCAGTGTTTCAGGTCTGAAAAGGATCCATGATTGTGTGGTTGAGCAGCCTTGCAGTACCTCTCCTTACTCAGAATTGCTGCCCTTCCTGATTAAACTCAGACTTCAAAATTTCAATTCAAAATTCAATTCAAAATTCAAAAGACACTGTGTCTCTGTGTCTTTATTAGCCAGTATCTAGAATGATGGTCTTTTACCTCTTTATAGCCTCCCAGACCTTAATGCCATCATCCCGGTAATAGTAGTAGGGGATATCCTCTTTGCTGTCCATTCCTTTAGCTTTGATCTCCTCGGGGAAGCAGAGGGAACTGTAAGTCAGATCCTTCATTGCTTTCTGCACCATTTGTACATGTCCTCCTCCACCCGTGGCATTTGCCTGCAGGAAAAACAGCAAGATGGGAACAGTAGGAGATTATGTTCCCTTTGTGCCAAGACTGGCTTTACAAATTTGCAGGAGATGGGATACAGAATGCTGGTGAGTCTGTTTTTCAAGGAGAAAACCACATCTCCACACGAAGTACGAAACTGCAGAGGTCTACTGGAACTGTACATTTTGACTTTAGGGATTTCACACCTCTCCCATGAATCACTGTTAACACCCACATTTGCACCATAGGTGCTGCTTGTACTGGAATACACTAATAAAGTACAGCAACATCAAAGCATGGTACTCCCTGCAGCCCTGTGCTCCAGTACCAATGCATGTGTGAATGAAGGCAGCCCTGAGAGTGTTAGAAGAGGGCTCAAGTTAAACTGCCAGCGCTGTTACAGAGTAATTTATGAGCAAGTTTTTAGGGATGCAGGCTACCCTTAGTCACCCTGCAAACAATGCCAGGAGATCAATCCTGCTGGGTCACTACTAATGAGGAGTCGCCAGGGTTTCAGTATATGTTACATTTGAGAAACACAGCATGTCCACAACAGACAGCACTGCAAAACTCTTCAGATAAGCACTGTGCAAGAGTTCCCAAAAGTTGCTTTCCTAGCATATGATGTAGTGTTGTAGCAGTTGTGACCTTACATTTACTGTCCTCTGGCTGGTTGTTCATCTGTATTTGAACCAACAAATTCTGGAACTCCAGATCCTTGCTGGCAGGTCTTACCCACACACTCATCACACATGCATGGGGTATGGACATGACACTTCTGTTTAAAGGGATGCAAAGTCTCCACAGTCAGCAGTGGAGTATAGACAACAAGGAAAGGTGTCTGGATTTAACTCCTCTATTCTGCTTGGGTGAAAAACCCTGAAGCAAGGAAGCTATTTTTGGCCTGGTGCCAGTGGTGTAATGAGGACAGAGGCATCCTGAAACACAGGCTCCCTCTTTGAAAGGGCTTCTGAAACCTCCCCAAACTTCATAGCACTCTCCTAGCATGTTGTCACAGAGACTGCTGTGTGCCAGGCTATTGCAGTTCCTAGATGTGGCATTCCATTTCTCCCGCCGAGCTTGGTGTCATCTGTGAACTTACTGAGGATGCATGCCAGCCCTCACCCAAACCATTGATAAAGGTATGACATACAGCTACGTTTCACTGACTCAGATGAAGCTGAGATTCAGTCCTAGCAGGTCTGCAGCTTATGGCAACTCAAGAAGACAGTGTGGAATCCAAACACTCTTTGTGGTCCTAGAAATCTGTCTTACCTTCATGTCTTTCTGTGATGAAGATTTCCATTTGCAATCACAAATCCCTGTACTCAGAGATGAATAACTGAGTATTTAAAAGAAGTTGGGGGCTTAGCTATGTGCATACATATGCAGGAATTTATGTGCACTCCTATATTATAACCCAAAGGCACATCAGCAATGAGTGAGATACTGACTGACATTGGCCAGTTCTGATTGGGCTACTTAGAGGTAAAAGAAAACATCTTTAGCATAAGACATCAGTTCTGTGTGCCTGTTTCTCAGGTGACATTACTTATGTTTGCCCTTTAATAGAAAGGTCAGGGAATGAGTCAATATGTGATGATTACAGAATATGTACATATGGAACCATGAAGAGAAAAGAACCATGAATAACGATGAACTGACATGAACAATGAAGATTCACAAGGAGTTTACCTACCTTGTCAAAAAGGCCACATTCACAGATAAGCTGCTCTCGGGCTTTGGTATTGATGGCTATTGTGAACCGCATATGTGGCACCAAGAGCTGTGAAATGAAACAAATAATGAAAGAAGGAAATTTCTCTATTTGAATTCAATAGCAGCCAGATGTAAAGGTTGAAGTCCTGGTGGTTTAGCTGTATCTTATCTTGCAGGGCAGCCAGTTAAACTATTTCAGCTGAACGATCACCAGAACTTCCTTTTGGTTTGTCCAACTGATGTGATAACCACCCCACCCCACATACACCCTCCCTTCATGCAAGAACTAGCCTTGAAGAGGGGATGTACAGCAGGCAGCTGCCGGAACATGGCTATGCTGAACACCTCTGAGACTAAGTGTGTCCGTAAGAGGTGGGTCACGGTCTGGTGGACGTGGAAATCAGATGAGCGGACCCAAATTTTAGCTAGCAGCCAGTCATATGTGGCATCTGAAGGAAGGAAGATGGGATTGTCTGGTCCAGGCTTTTGACCAAGCTGAAAGATATAAAAAGAACATGAAACCCCAAGCCCTTCATGTTTAAAATGAGACAACAAACAGTGTGGCCTTCTAAAGACCCTGACAGCAAGCCCACCTGGATTGCAATGGGTACAATTTTTTTCTCCAGATTCTTATACAGCAGACAGATGGGTGCAGCCAGGTACTGTATTGTGCATGGGTCTGTTTTATTGGCATCCACACCATCAAGCAGCTCATAGTCCACAATGAAAATGGTCTCAAACCGTGGGGAAAAAAAAACCAAAAAAAAACCAAACCAAACCAAACCAAAAACAAAAACAAAAAAAACAAACAAAACCAAAACCAAAACAAAACAAAAAAAAAAAAAAAAAAAAAAAAAGAAAGAAAATATGTGTTTCAATGATATGCAAGCAGCTTGGAACAAAGGAATGGGAAGTCTTGGCCAGAGACTGACATGAACCTGGTGATTACAAGCTACTCCTGGCCTGCCCTTGCCCATGGCAGCTCAAGAATGATGCCATTGAGACAGCAAGTACCATTGCACAAACTACCTGACTTGTGTCTGCAGAGTCTGGCAGGGAGCCTTTCAGCAGAGAGCATCTATGTATTTGGCACTCATGCAGTGACACTCAGATGTAAGCAGGTTTCACACTGCCAGCTGAAGAGAACCCTGTGTTAATTGTACAAACAAAAGCAAGGCACCACCCTTGTCAACTCTTCTTCAGCATGTTAGTGGGAAAGAACTTGTCAGGAAAGGAAGAGGCACCTTTCCCCTTTGAGGTATTCAGTCAATCCCTAACCTTCAGAGAAAAGCAGTGACAAAGGACTGTTCATCTCCAGGTTACAGATCTTCCACTGGACCTGGAGACAGGCACGGCCTGCAGCTGCAGGACAGCAGGAGAAAAGCCAACAGGAGCACTGCCAGTCTGCAGAGACAAACAGCTTTGCCATGACCTATCACACATCCTGAAGAAAGGAGATGTGGCTGAAGGCAGTAAGAACTGACCCTGGAGATTAGACGATGTGAGAAGGAACAGGTGGAGCCCAGCCTGACCCAGAGCCATACCTTCACTTCCTCCTCCAGCGTCAGGTTCCTCTCCAGACTGCATTCTACCATATCCATGGTCACAGGCAGCTTCTTGGGTATCTCTGTGCATCTCCGGATCAGCACAGGATTGCATCCATTCAGGAACTGGTAGCCAAACATAAAATCCTCCCTCCAGTGCTGCATCACATATTCTAAAGGAAGAGCAAGCCTACAGCATCAATATCTGTGCAGCATCAACACCTACTGCATTGTAGGATTCCTCCTTTCCCCCTCACCTTTTTGTTATACTGCACTGCAACTCTGAATACAGAAAGCAGCAAGAAAAGGATTCAAAAGGTGACAGACTTTTAAGAAGTATCACTGAAGTTAAATGGAAAATTTAATCCTTGCTTCTCACACTGAGAAGAATTAAATTGATAATAATTTGTTTCTCCATGTACAGAAGCAATGAGAAATAAAATATTCCACTTTTATGAAGAATACTCTCTTCATCTGTAAACCACCTTCTCAGGTTTTGCATGAAATATTTTATCCCCCCCTTCAAATTCACAGGGCATGCAGTACAGAGGGTGAGTTCAAAAACAGGTGGCACAAGCAGGAGAAGGGAAATACACATCAATGTGTGTAGGGAAAGAACAGAAGTGGCTGGAGCAGTTATCTTAGGCTAGAGCTGAGTGAGGGAAATTTGGGGGAGGGTTTGGAATCTGACTCAGTAAAACTCCTCATTCGTTGTCCTGCTTGTTTGAGTTTTTCCCCTCTACTTATTTTTCAACTGCCTATATAAACCCAGATTAACATCTCAATAAAATTCTAGTTTTGGATACTCCATCTTTTTATTATTACATATGTAGTACTACTGGATATTTTCAACAGTTGCAGTGCTCTGTTTTGTAATGTCATGTTGTCACTTCAGCTAATATGAAAAATCTCATTGGTGTCTTCAGGGGGAAAATGAAGGTAATGAAGTTTTCCACTACTGGTTAGTTTTAAACAAGGCAGGACTTCTTCTGAAAGCAATTAATTTTTCTAAAAAGGGTAAAAATATTAAAAATATAGGCCCCAAGAGAATGCAGTGATAATTTAAAAAAGTCTCAAAACCCACAATGCTTTTTAATAAAGCAGAAAAAAGTTAAGTTTATATAAAATGACATTGACATTATCTCCGTCAACTGCCTAATGAGTCTGGAGCTGTATCTGAAGTCTACATCAAGAAAAAAATTACTCAGCACCTTGGACAGAAACTGCATGACTGAAAAATGCCTTGAACCACCTTCTTCATTATCCCTGTTTCTGCCAAGGCTTGCAAAAAAGCAAACTGAGATTTGTATTAACATAACTGAGACCAATGCTTAATGTTTAAATGTCACAGAATTGGAGCTTTCCTCATGAGTATGGAAATCTTATCAATGAAATTAATTGCAGATCATATCTAATTCTTGTGTGAAAAGTACTTTAGGAAGCAATCTTATTAAATGTAACAAATTGCTGCGATTAATTTTTAATACTTCTGCCACCTTGTGTGCTTGGGTTTACACCCAAGAAAAGCATAATTACTCTTATTTCTGGGAATTGATCCCTAGGCAGCCTGAAGAAGAGTAAAACTTCAGAGAATGCAGTTTATTTACTGGAGAGCAGAAGAGCAGGTCAGCCACATCCATCCTAATCAGATGATCAAACAAGACAACTAATTAGTCACTCTATGACGCAAACACAAGCAAACGCTGATAAACTCACCAGAGATTGTGTTGCTGATTCTGACAAAGATCCTCTCAAAATCTGCAAAATCATTCCAGGAGGACTGGAACATGTGCATGAAACGGTTGACATAAAGATTTTCCATCCTAAAAATAAACCAAAACAGAACATAACTGGAAAAAATAATCTCCAGCTTTCTCAAAACCCATTCCTATTATTTTCAGTGTTTTTATAAATCTAAACACAATAAACTTTGAGTAATGGAATGTGGGATTAGTCACCCTACAGAATTAATATTGCAGGCTGTACCTTTACACACAAGGCTGAAAGGCACATCAAGAGCCCAGCTTCTGCTACTGCATTTACAGAACTCCATTCTAGAATTGTTCTCAGCAGCCTACAGTGGCAGTGCTATAAAAACTGTAGTCAGAAGAGCTAGTGCTTCACACATTGCCAGTGGTTAGCATCAGCTAAGAGTGCTGAGGGCACTAACACCAGTTCAGAAAGTGGCATGGTGACACAAAGAGACTGAGAGAGGTGCACAAAGTCAGAAGATAAAAACCCAGGATCAGTCAGCCACTATTCCTAAAAAGAACAACAGGTACTGTAGATATCTACATGACAAAGACCAGACTGGATCCCAAAAATGTGAGACCTGAGTTTTTGAGAGCTTTCTATTTATTTGAGCTGCTGGATAAACATGATGCTCACATCTAACCTCAGAATCCAAGGCTCTTGGTTGCACACATCACATGAACACAGCGGGCTGGGAGCCAGAAATGTCTGACCTCATCTGCTAATTCAGCAAGTACAGCTCAGCCAAGCAAGTTCCCTTTATATGAAATGATGAGTCCTAAATTATTGCATAAATGCTAAACTGCTGTTATTAGATGGAAATCATTTACTTTGACTAGAAAGCAAATAATGAACTTGAAAAAGAAAGCTGGCTTCCCCCTAACACTTCAAACTCTCAAATAAAAGTGCACACAACACACAAAGATATGCAGGGCAGACAACAAAGTAAAGAAAAGTCACAGTGTTGCACGAAAGCCTCCCAAAAAGAACTTGAGGAGAATCCCAGAAAGGTGGATTTATAATCAGCAAACGTATAGAAAAGACTGGACAAGAACTGGCTGAAGAGGACCAAAGGCCTGGAGAAACAGCCAGTGGATGTCTGGAAGGAGGGCTCTAGACCAACATGACCACAATGCAGACAAAGGAGCTGCTTCTGCACTAAGCCCAGGTGGGGTGCATGTAGAATGGGCTGCTTCTGCTGCTGCAGATGGCAGTCAAGGGTAAGAGGGGCCTGGTGGCATGCTTGGAAGTAAAAGTCACACAACTGTCTTGGCTAGAACAGGTGATGGCCTCTCCAGAGGTCTTCTCACACCCAACAGGTGTGAGAACATAGAATCATTGTACAAGGATCAAAGCAAGGGTAACTGCTGGGCAGGACTTTCTGGATAGGTACCAGGTATCTGAATCACAGACGAACTTCAAGAGGCAGCATGATCATCACCAGAAGGCTAAATTACTTTTAAAAACATAACTCAATAGCTTGAGAAGAGTTACTTAAGACTGACTCATTTGGGAGTTTCTAGTAAAGGTCCTGCAGAGCCTCTGCCCTCCTTCAGAACTACTCTAGGATTAGAACACATTTGACATATAAGCAGATATGTACTGCTCCTCTCCTGCCCAAGATGCTCTTCCTCCCTGGGGCTCCTGATCAAACCAAGCAGTAGGCACAGCACCTGGGATCTAGTCACAAACCTACAGCTGCTTGATCTGCTGAATGCCAGGCACACAGCCATTCTCAGATGTTTTGAAGATTACTGCCAAAAGAAGGAAGTCCTTCCCATTTCCTATCTTGGAAAAAACTACCAAAGGACTCAGGAAACAAAAATCTGTTTTCCTCAAGAAATCAAGTACTTGGAAGTCTCTGGCACACATCAGAAACCAGAGCAAGGAAAAAAAAGTCAGAGATGCTTGTAGAACTTAATCTGCCCAAATGCAACACTGGTCCAAAATAGCTACACAAGCCTGCATTTCTGGCACAGAATCCAGGCTGAGAGTTTCCATTTGCTTGATAGTGTAGGTCACGTCAGCACCAGACACCTTCAGGATTATCTCCACCTACACACAATTAATTCTTTAAACTTACAGAGTTATCCACTGTCAATAGCATCCAAAAATCCAACCTTGCAACAGCATAAAGGATATCTGAGATGTATCTCCCTCTAAACTCATTTTTGCACATCCCAAGAAAAAGGGCTTTCCTCTCCCCTCTTCCACTACTCCTATGTCTCATGTAACTCTCCCAGCTCTCACATACTCCCTTAAAAGTGCTCCTTGCCCACTGCTACACTTTGCAGCTCAACACCTTTTTTGGATTTCCAGACACAACTCTCTGTCTACTGCACTCAAACAGTTCCCATGCTTTCCCCCATGTTTCTCCACTCCATTCCTGCAAACAGTTGTTCCAAGCTCCCAAAGCTCATCAGGGTAGCTAGATAAGGGCTATCAAACTCTTCTCCAAAGATTTTCACAATTCACTTGACCAGAAACATAGGTCTAGATTTTTCAGCCAAATGTGCCAGACAAGAAGCATTGCCATTGCTTAGAAAAATCTGTTTTGCGTCATATCAGTTATCCAGAATGGCTGGCTGTCAGCAATACAGTTTCAGGTTCCTATTTCGTGGAGAGGGCCCCTTACAGCCAATGACAAAGATAGATGTCCCTGCACTCTGTTGAGTCACTTCCAAGTTTCACTTGGCAGTGACTCAGGACCTCTGACAACATGCCACAGCCTGGCAGGATGGGATTGCTGGAAGGGGAATGCAGCCTCCAAACTGCTTATGTCTCCTAATGGCAACCCTCTCATCTCTGGCACTCAGGTGCTGCTGCTCCTGCATCACTCAGATCTTCTATATGAGCTGGGAAACAGCTGTTTTGCACTGGCTAACACCATGCTGATTTGACTCTGTGTTGGTAGTGGAATTCAGCTGCATAAATGAATAAATAAAATACCCAGAATGCTCTGACATGTAAGGACCAGTCTTGTCTCATGTCAGACTATTCCACCACCTGATAGTATGGTGGGGTATCTGAGACAGTGTCGTACCACCTGGGCATTTGAGACAGCACAGAAGGAGACTCACAGGTCAGAGGGGTCCCATCTGCCTCATTGACACTGTGCTACTCCAGAGCTCTGCAGGATTGATTATTCAGGCTCATCCAATGGCCATCCAATGTCTTCCTCAATGACATGGTATGTGCAAGTGGGTGGACAGTAACTTGGCTGTCCCAAGCAGGTTACACTCAGGTGTGGGTAACTGAGGAGCTGCTCGGAAGAGATTTTCTCCAGCAGAATGTCAAGGGTGCATGGATAACAATCTTCTTTGTGTATGCCACCAGAAGATTCAATTATCACCAACAGTCAGAGGAGAAGGGTATCTCCAGGGGGCAATGCTGAGAACTGAGTGAAAAGCTCAAGGTCTCAGGTGCCTGTAGTCCTGCTGATGCTTTTTACCAGTGTCTTCAGTGTCTCCATATGCCTACAGCCAAAACCATGGCTAACAAGAATGCAGAAGCTCAGTGAGTTCCCAGTGGGAAAAACTTAAATATTGATAACTAATAAAATAAAATAACAAATCCATTAAATTCCTACTTTTGTACTTTGATTGGCTGCTGACCCAGCACTTGGAGAAAATAATCCAATTCTGAGATTTAGTGAAACCTAAAAGGTGATCAGATCCTTCTCCTGCCCCAAAAGAGATCTGCAAACTCCTGAAGTTCCACAAACACTTACGCTTTCGTGTAGTTCAGAATGAAGTCAATTCCCTTCTCATTGTCAAACTGGATGTCACGAGGCAGTTCACTGTGAGAATGGGCATCGATGCTCAGGGGAAAGCCTGGATGCCACTCCTTCCAGCTGAGAAAATAAGAGAGGTTTGATTAACCACAGAACCTTATCAGCATGGGAGCTGTGTCCTTACCTCTACTGTTTTGGTGACTCACTGCTATAAAATAATTTTGTGTCAGACTCACTTAGGCCAAAATAAGTGATTTACACCACATCAATACCTACCAGTACCCCACAGAATCCTGAAGCAGACTGGAAGGCATCTACTTGGCCACTTATCTTCACAAAGCTTGAAGTAACTTAACATCTGTGATATTTCTACACACTTGCCACATTTGGTTGAAACTGGCAGTAGCTTCATGTGTATTATAAGGGGAGGGGACAGAGAGACAGCTGCCCAATGCATGCTCATTCTTGGGACTTCACTGCTGCAGAACTGAGGTACAGTAGCTAAAACTACTCAGGCATGTATTTAGATTCCTTCAAAAGGCACTCTCCAAGAGTCTTGATTCAACTGTTCAACCTCCTAATGGTCATGGCACACAGTCTTTGCCCCATTTTTATTTCAAAAGAAAAGAAAGTGAATTGTAAAGAATACTGTTTCAATGGTATTTCCAAACTGCCTGCCACACACAGACTGCACTGTGTATTATCAGCGAGGCATCAGAATTTTAAGTAGCTATTTCCCTGAAATGACAAATGGTTTTGCCTTCCTCCTTGCATATGTAAATAAAATTTTGTGGCACACCTCTTTTTGAACCATATTTTCCTCTGCTCTATTTCCTGTAATTTGTACGGAACAGCCTTTCTTGTTCAAATGAAAGAAACAACACATGCACCAAGCCTCAACCCATCAATTCTGAACAGACCCTTTGCCCTGACCCCTACTCTCCAATAAGGAGACACAAGTGCAAGAAACTTTTGTTATTTTAACAGAGCATATCTCTAGCAAAAGGCAATGCATAATGCCTTCTGGAGTTACCCTCTGAGAGAAGACGGAATTTTCTCATCGTGACACTGACTAGGAAAAAATGTCTATGGAATCATAATACATATGAGATATATATGTATAATACATATGTGTGTATACATATATATATATATATATGAAACATATATGTATAATATACATATGTGAGATTTTTATATATCACAACTGTGTTCTGCTAGCACATTCCAGGTCACTCAAACAGGGCCAGGTTTTCACTGCACCCTGGTTCAGGAAACAACTCAAGGTAGCTTGGTGCAGCAGCCAAAAAGCTCCAGGAAAAGCTGACATGTTCAGATCATGTTCTAAAACTGTAGTACTGCTTGTAATAGGCAAATGAAATATGTCTTCAAATCTTCCTTGAAGATTTTCCTTGAAAGCACACCGGTGTGCCAGAGGGCCCACGCAGAGGCTGTACCAGATACAAGACAGGCTTATCTGAGGTACAAGTATCCAAATGCCACTTGCACCAGGGTCACCATCACTGTACAATGAATTCCTTCTAAGTAAAATATGATATGGCCAACATGGTAACTTAGGCTTTCTCTTACCCAGCAGTTGAGTAATTAGAGGCATGTGATAATGTGAATATCTCTGCCAAACCCTGACCTGATGAGGACAGACCCTGGAGCAGAGGGAAACTCACCGGTACATTTTCTGACGGGATTCGAGCTCTTTGCGTCTGTGCTGCTTGAGAATCTGAGTCTTGTCATCTCTGGGGAGCTTTGCTGTTAACAGGGAAAAGAGACAGGGTTATGAGGTTCCTCTACCTGTCACTGCCCAGGTGTTGAGAAGGACAGCAAGGTTTTCAAACCTTCAAACATCTGACCTATACCTTTACAAAGTTTCTGTGGGAAATGCTTACATGATCCAATGTAGTACTTTTGAGTAGATACACAGGTCCTTAGAGAGTCTGTGGAAGAAGATAAGCTCCTGACTTGGTGCTTCCAAGGGGAAATTAACTTAAGCTAGGAACATCTATCTCTCAACTGTATATAAACCTTGGATTTCTAATGTAGACACTTGCTGTACTTATCTAGTGTTAAATGGTCTGAAGAGGGTCTTGGGAACTAATTTTACAGTTCAATATCTAGGGGAATTTCCATCAATAAGAGAAACCACAACATTATTCCAGCTCATCTTCTTTGCTAAAAGACATGTGCAGGAAACATCTCCAAGCTTCTCCCCTTGAGCAATGCTCTCCCCTGTCAGCTTGGGGCAATAATCACATCTTCCAGTCATGAGAATAGAAATAAAAAACAATGAGACTTCAGTTCCAGACATTTTGCTCTGACCATGAATTCAATGTAACATCAATAACACAGAGACTTCCTCAGTGATCAGAGAAATGGCAAGGTATGAGACTCACTTTACATACACAAATGTGGAGGCAGATAAAACCAGTAGAAGTTTCATGACAAAAGCTGTTTGGGGTTGGGCCTGGAAATATCAGAGGTAATACACCTGATAACGTACATGGCTAGTGGTTTCCAGGTGGTTGTGTTCAAGTTACCAAGAAAGTTTCACTTGCTCTTGTCCATTACCTCACTGTACTCTGAAAGCCACACACAGCTGTCTTCCATGGAAGTGGTACAGCTGTTATAAAGCAAATTATGAAAAATGGAAAGACCAAAAATAAACCGACACATAGTTGTCATTATAGGACAAAAGACTTCAAACACAAAATGCCCCAGCCAGGAGTGGCCAAAAATGTACGGGGAATATAAACATTTATTTCCTATCACCTCACACTTGTTTCAGCTGTTTTCAAGCACTCATGCTGCAGAACATGTAGCCAACCTACCCCAGGTACCAGAGAGAAGAACAAGCAAACATCAGTGACAAATATCTGCCCAAACCCTGGTCATGGCAAGTTCGTGTCAGAGACACTTAAAAACACCTTTCTCAGTTGGTCACCATTACTTGGAGCAGTCAAATCCATCACCCTGCCTTGTCCTGGACTTGACAGCATGCAAAGAGAATTAATGAAAAGTAAGCTGCTGTTTCAGTTTGCACCTGCTGAGCAACTTTGGGATTTTATTTCATTCTCATGAAAACAAGACAATTTACAGGCAATTAATCATGGGCCACTTAGGAGCTTAGAACAAAACAAACAGGGAATACTAATTCTAATTAGATCAAATGGGCTTCCAGCAATGGGGATACGGAGTAGTCAAAAAGTTGGCACTAGGGTTAACCTTCAAATTCAAGACCAGTGTAACAAGCCAAGGTTAGGACTCTTCCTTGTATGTGCTTCCCAAAACATCCAACCCAACTGCCAGTGCCTAGCCCAACAAGCTGCTCAGAAAGTATCCCTAGTTGGGAAAGCCCATTCTCTAGGATGCAGCAGGGGACTGGCAGTGGGTCTTCATCAGAGGAGGAAGATTGGGAGGTATGTGGAGAAATGGGAAGGAGAGACGGAAGAATTCCAGGTGTTCTGCAAGAAATCTGGTTTCTAATGGCTCTCACCTCTTCCATCTCGAAGGACAACCTCCTTTTCATCTGTAATCCAGCGGTAACACGGGAACTCCAAATAGTCACCCACTGGTGTTTTAACAGTGATATACTTAAGGTACCAGTCATCCTGGTACCAGTATTTTCGTTTCTCAATTTTTATTAGCTGGATTTCTCCAAGGTCTTCTTCCACAGTCACATCATAGGAGTCAACCTGCAGAGCAGAATACAGCCAGTGATCCACTGCATATGCAGAAAGCACCACCAGCATTACCCAGGCATGCCTAGCCTTTCCAGCTTCTTGTAGGTGAATAAAGGAAGTCCTATTATTGGACTGCAGTGCAACACAAGGATGAAAAGAAAAGAACAAAAAATAACATGCAAAACACTCCAGAAATGGAGAAACATTTTTGGATGCAACCTAAAAAGTCCTTGAAATGTGTGCAAGTCTTCGAAAAACACACAGGCCAATGAAACCCCTCACTACTCTCCTAGCAATAGCTGAAGGAGGTACTGTTAGGGCACATCTACTCATGGAACTGGAGTGGAAAGCTATTAAAGAGATTAAAACATTGGACTAGGAATTTAAAGACCTTTGTGTGTTAGTTATGTGTGCTTCAAACTAAGGACAGTATCGAAATCACCTAAATCCACTTCATCTCTTGCTTCCTGGTCTTCTTCAGTTCTCCCTTTTTAAAATGAAGACAATGGTACATTTTACGTTTGTACAGCTAAAATTTGGATAATTATACACTTTATGTTTTTAAGGCTCAGATGTACAAAGGAATTTAAGTACGTCATACCCAGAGATATGTACACATAAGATTTAAATTAAAGAGCAATATAAATCAGATGCAAGGAGTTGATAGAAATGTCACATTGACAGCCAACTTTCAAAAGAAACTCATTCCTCTGGTAACAGCTACGTGCCTATATTACAAGAGCCCTAAAGTAGTTAGTGCTGATGTAATGCAAGAAGCACATGCAATTAACCTAAATGATCCTGGAGGTTTTTAATCTTTTTATGACCATCACCATTCAAATTTCAATGTCAGTTCTGAAAAGGAGGGCTCCCTCCTGGTACCTCACACAGCTTCTGCTGCCTCCAAGCCAGCACTGCCATGGGCTCACCTCAGATGACAATTTTGCTAAAACAGTAAAGGTGTGTCAGGTTACAGAGAATGTACAAGGTGCAGGTAAGAACTGACACTTGGTTGCTCAAGGTTTCTATGACATTTGTTGTATGAGGTCCCTTGATAAACACCAGGGTGGCTGTATGGTGAACCAGTGATACAAGGAGCTTTTATACAGTTTGAGGGCAGAGTGAGAGAACAGAGGTAATGAAGACTATTGGGCTGTCCAAACTCCTGTACCTTGCTGTTAAAGCAATTTAATCTCATGCAAAACCTGAGTCTCTTTTTGAGGAGAGATTCCTACTGACCAGTCTTATTTAGAAAAAGGATGGCACAGACAACTCCTCTTTCTATAAGCATAAAGCTCTAGAGTGGAAAGAGCTGTTATCTCCTTTCTGGAAATAAATGTTAGCATTTTTCTTTCAACAAAAGCAAAAAAGCAGATGAAAGGGAAACAGGAAGGAAAGAGAGAACTGAGGGACACCATAAACTTTGAAATCACCCAGCACCAGAGAAATTTACTCAAAAGACACTACGCAAAGAAAAGAAACTATGACTTTCAACATTGCCTGTGTCCAGGGCTTGAAGTAAGTCGGAAAAACTGCAACTGAGCTACCATTGTGCAAATTCCTTCAGGCTTTTCCACATATTCGTCCCTCAGTCAACATTTGCCATGCAAATCTCCTACTTAGATCTGGCCCGTGCCCTCTTTAATCACATCTAGTAAGATGCCCAATTTGCAATAACGCAAATGAAGACATTACGAGGATAATGGAACTACAGAGCCTGGCCCAACATTTAGGAAAAAAACCCCAAACATGGAAAGTAGACAACAACTTACAAAATAGTACTGCAAAATTCTGCCCATCCAGTAAAAAGTGATACTTGTTTTAGAAATGGATTAACAATTGAATTGCTTTGCAGAAAAAAAATTACGAAGATGGTATTGAAAGAAACAGTAAAGGCAGAACTGTGAAAACAATTGCTACATTTTGCAAACCAACTAAACTCAAAGTCTTTTGGCCTGCTTCAGTTCTAGTTTTCTGGTTCTGTACTGGTATTTTTCTTTTCTTTCCTTCTTTCCCTTGCACAACATATTATTAAGACACAGTGTTTTGGGCACAACGTAACCTGAACAGGTGCCTGGAAAAACATTCTGCATTCCCCAAGAAAACATCATCAAAACCAAAACGTAGCATATTGTACTGCAAGTGTCCAGTGAGCCAGACACTTTACAGAACACAGACTTACTCTGATGACTCTTACTCACAATAAATACATGCTGAAAAACTGACTGCTACTAGCACCCACGCCCTCTGTTCACTGCTCCCTCTCCTAGTGGATTTATCTCTGCTCCTGCTGGATCTGGTCCCACAGCAGATCGCCAGTTGCTGCTGGGCAGACACTGAATGCTCCCATCATGGCATTTTCTCCCTGTGACAGGATCCAGTCCAACTGAATGCTCAGAGTACTGCCAGACTCTCCATCAGAGCCACCTGAAACCCTCTTCTGCAGTCCAGGAATAAGAATGAACTGCCTGGTCAGTAAAACCCTGGTGGTGATCCCCTCAGCTGGGCAGGGCTCAGCCCTCCTGGGAGAGTGCCCTAACCCTAAGTTTGCAGGACAGTCTGAGGTCTCCTTTAACCTCTCTTGCTAATGTTGTTCAGTTTTGCCTAAAGTATGTGACTTTTCAGCGAATAAGAGAGAAACAACCTCCATTGGGGAGATTCAGGTAACAAAGTCCTAAACGAATGAATATTTAATCATGAAAGAAAATTAACTTCACTAGCAGTGGCTGGTAAATATCTGGGGGACCACAACCATACATGCCATCAACACCTACTCAAAATGTTGATTTCTGTTAAGTGTGTCCATGATGGTTAACACAGAAGAGACCTAATTCAGGCTGCAAACCACATGGTTGAAAAAACACACCTCAAGGCAAAACAGCACCATGACACAGAAGACTCACTTGTACATGTGGTGGGAGGTCTAACTTCCAAACTTCTGAATATCTTTATAAAACTTTCAAAGTTGTTTCTATCTCATCAGACCTACTAGAAACTGTGAATTTGGTTCCCAGGTAAAATACACATTTTACAAAGGGGAGGGGGAAAAGTCTATTATCTCCAGAGTGGACAGTAAGCAAATAAATATATGCCATTCTAAACCAATGCCCAGAGTATTAGTTACATTTGGATAGTCGAAACACAGTGATAGGACCACAGAGAGGACAGGGCACATCTAACAGCAGAAATCTGGGTTAAGAAGAGCACAGCTGATAGCCCTGCCACTTCATTCTCACACATTCATGCTGTTTTTCAGCTTTCATTGACGTTGCCCCACACATTTCTCTTGCCAAGCATTGTAACTCCCACTAGATGCTCTTACCTCTTTGTTTAATTCTTTGGAGATAACAGGGCTCTGACTATTAGTAAAGATCATAAACATCACGTATCAACAGGAAACACACTGTTTTGTTTTAGTATTTGTAAAGAAAGTGCCAGGAGATCTGAAAGCCCATTGCAAGTGAGAGAACCAAAGAGCCCCATCTTTCCCAAGGTCTGACTGACCGCAGCCAGGGCTAACTCCTAGGGCAGGGATGCGGATGACGGGCGGCCGGGGAGGGCAGCGGGTGCCTCAGTCTCGGTGTCCCGCTCCGGAGCACCGGCACACGGAGACAAGTGCTAAAAGAAAGCCCAGCCCTGCGCAGCCCCTCGGGGCGCTGGCCAGGGCCGGCCGAGGCGCCGCCGACGCTGCACCGCCCGCGCATGGCG
>WBNO01020374.1:5747-102096 GCA_013400575.1 Peucedramus taeniatus | reverse complement strand
GCACAGAGCCCCTCACCCGGAATTCCAGCCCTGCCCGAGCCCTGTCCTGGCACAGCAGTTCCAGCGCTGCCGCTCAGCCCTCTCCGTGCACCTGCCCTCCCACCGCGCACCAGCTCCACTCCAGCACGATCTACACAGCCCTCCACGCTCTGCTTTTCTCTTGATAACCTTCCAGTTTCACAACTCTAGACAGCGTCCAGAGCTCTCGGCTCTGCAGCACAGTGCTCCACACAGTATTCCCGATCCTGCCAGGCACAGCTAACGTCGGCACAGCCCAGTGTGCCTCACATCTACATTTACAGGACTTAATCTTAAATTGCTCTGCACTCTGTAACTTCACCTCCAAACCATCCCAGTGTGCAGGCACACATACTCTTCTGTGTGCTCCTTACACTCACACGACACTGACATAACACACGACACACTATAAATATCCCACTCTCTTCATCATTCAAGGCTACTCACTCTATCATAGCACCATGGAATCGTTAAGCTTGGAAAAGACCTTTAAGATCATCAAGTCCACTCAAATTCACCATTAAACCATGTCCTTAAGTGCCATAACCACGTGTTTTTTGAACACTCCCAGCGATGGTGACTCACACCATACTGCACCCTCATTCTATACACCAAACGTGCAAATCTGTGTGCAGCTCATGCTTTGCTCAGGGCTAGCCCCCTCTATGTGCCCATGCTTTATTCCCTGCATTCCTCTGAGCTTTTGAAACACCCTGCTGTCCTTGTATTACTGTGTGTAACACCAAATGCTAGTATGTCTACAGATCAGAACTGTACATAACACCCAGCTCCCCCCTTGCAGAAAGCCCTCTAAACACCCCATTTCATACTCCCCACCCTGAGTACACCAAGCACCTGCTACCATTAAGATGCTGACGTTATGAACAGAAGAGCTGTCGGTGCTTCCTCCAGATTCCAACTTGCCCAGAGAAATAAAGCCATAGCAGTGACACCGCACACTTGGCACTTTGACACCAAGACCACTAATACTGTTCTCAAGTATTTCATCAAGCAAACAAATACTACATGCTGCCAATCTTGTTATCTCACTGATAATCTTCCTCTGTGCTGCTGCAGCAGCAGCTGCATGATACTGTGCTGAGAGGAGCTGGGTTGCACTTTTACACATCTCAGTGTCCTTTCATCATTGCTCTGTGATCAAACCCAGCTCCTAATTTCTTTGTGGTCAGGCACTTAGCCTAGCTGGTCTCTGGCTCTTGTGAATAAGCAAAATGAGCTAAATTAAAACCACCTCATGAGAGCTTTACTTGTGGTACAGTTAGAGCTGAAGTTCTGTGCTGGATTAATTAGTGTATGATGGAACTAACCAAAACATACTTTGGTAGCACTTTCAGGATGAGGCACTCTGCCCACAGGTGAGGCAGAAACCTTCAAATACAGAGGAAGTGAGCAATTAAAGCCAACTAAAGTTGGAAGTTGTTGCTGGCTGTGCCTGTTTCTGTTCTGGCAAGTTCAGTTGCAAAGTGCCTTGTGCCCCTCAGACTGCTGAGCAACATCACGAGATATGCCTATGGATTTTCTGCTTCAGCTTCCCAAGATAGGCTGGAGCCTGTCATATGTCTTAAGTTCCTTACATGTTCTGGCCACACAACAGTGGGGACAACAGGGACAGCCTGTGCTGCCCTTGAAAGGATCCTGGTTTTCTTTTGCAGAGGCCTGAAGATACTGGGCTATGCTCACCCAGAAGAGTCAGGGAAGGTCTCCTATGTCTCTTCAGGTCAAGTAGTAACTCAAGCATTTTCTGTATTGTGACTTAGATTTCAAGGCTCTCCCACATTCAGGACATGCTTTTATACAGAGACATAAAAAAGATTCAAAAGTAGTCAGCGTGAATTTCTAGTCTGCTGCTACTATTTAAATAACAAACAGAAATGCAAAATGGCCAATGATTGCATGACCCACCTGAGGCAGTTGGAGAATCCCAGCCCAGAGATCTGACTTCTTCTCCTGAGATTTAAGCAACAAGGGATCCTTGTTACTGCACTCTGATCACGTCCATGGACAATGTTACTACAGACAAGCACACCCTAAATCCACTAAGATCTGCCTTGCTTTCCCCTTCCCTTTACATAACATTTCTAAGAACTCACAGTTCCGTTTAATTTTTGCACAAGAGCTGTTAGTCCTAAAGTTTCTAAATTTAGGTTCACAGCCTTCATTGAAAGATATCTGAAACCCTTTTAACATATCAAGTGCTTCAGAAACAGATTTGTCATACTTAAGGCTTCTTTCTAGACACCTTCATTTTCACTGCAAATACGGAACAAAATGGTGTTCAAATCTTGATCAGCAGGTTTCCATGTTTCTTTGAATTTCAGCTCTGATGCAGCATTTGAAGACAATTCCGTTCCTCTGAGTGATGAGTTCTGTTTTCACATGGTTTGAGGTTCTTCTGCACAAAGATCGACTGAGACTCTCCCTGTAGAGTTACAACTCTTCTTACAAACTCATTAAAAATACTAGATAAGCTCAGTTCCGTACAGGAAGTTGTAGGAATGCATTTGTTGTGTCTCACCAGCCTCTTCACAGCTATGTCTCTTTTTAAGTCTGTTCTTTTAGCACTTCTCACTTTTAACATGAGGCCCACATTCAAGAAGTTATTGATAATTTTTACTTTTGGCATAATTTCAAACACTTTGTCAAATCCTGCCAGACAAAGAGCAGGATACACAAAAACCCAAACCCAACCATTTTATCCAGAGAGTACATCACTTCACTCATAAGGAGACCCACACTGTACTGTCACCACCAGCCCAGGCTTACACCCCCTCAACCCTTTCCCTGAGGAAGGAGGAATTGTCCCCTGCATCACCTGTGCACAAACACCTCACTCTTCTCTTGGAGAGGGTTTCACTAAGGCAGCAGGATCTGTGCAGCCACGTGCAGGCAGCTGGGAAACCAGGCCCCTAAAACACAAGCAGCTGCTGTTCCTGGTGTGGCTGAGTGTTAGCATGGGGTAGGACAGCTGCCCACAAGGGTACATCTACTCTGACAGAGATTTTGCTGCTCCTTACTCACAGCTCCCCTTTGCCTAAACACCCCTCAGATTTACTACATGGAAACTCACAGCAGAAGTCAGCTGCTGTCCCTCTTTACCTTTATGCAGTGCCAGTGAAAAACAAGGTTGTTCTGGGAAGATGTCACATATCTTACAGCCCTCCTGAGGTTACAGGCAGTTGGGGTAGGCAGATGGCCCTCCTGAAATATGTTAATAAGGCCTGAGAGTAGGGAAGAATGATACAATGCAGCAATTAACAAATGACAGAGAGGAGCAGCAGAGCCTGCAGAAATTTCCAAGCTACATAAATAATCTAAGGGGCATAAGCTTAATAGCTGAGAACATATGGATGCTAATTGCATATTACTCCACCAGAATGGGGTGAAAAAACCCTCCTTGTTCATAGAACTGCCTCTATCCCACCTCAGTGCCCAGAAAGGAACTCTAGAGTTGCAAAGCTCAGCACAGTGTCCTTGCTCTGCCATCCAGGCAATGGCAATTCTGGCACCAGTTGACTCTCTCACAACCCCAACAGGGCTGCTATATGGACACTTGAGACAGTATTTTTATACCTTTTCTGCAAGGGACCATCCAGGTTGCAAGAGGCTGACAGTCTCTCTATCCCCATGAACTTCCTACCCTCTCTACAGACTGGTGTTCCTTGGATCCTTCATCTCAGTTAACATCATGTTAGGACACTTCCCTCAGCCCTGAGGACCATGGGACTGGAACTGCCTGACCTCATCACTTCCCCTTAAATGAGCAGATCCTCTCCTTCCTCCACAGATGTAGCTGTGCAGCTGCACCTAAGAACAGGAGGAAGGCAGAGAAAAAGCAATGTGCTTTCAGGTTTCCCCTCCCCAAACCATTGCTCTAAGCTGTGCAGGTAGCAGTGCTAAAGAGGACAGGAGGGCAAAGGCATGGGACACATTAAGCCACAGACAAGGCAAACACAAGGAATACAGCTGCATTACTGGCTGCTCTTTAGATATCATTTTGTGCTGCACACATTTGACAACTGCAAAATTAGAACAGCAGAGAGAGACTGAAAACTGCTACAAAATTCCTAAGCCCAGCAAGCAAAGGTAGAGTCCTGATAGAGGCTTGTGCAACATCAGGCAGGTTCAAATTAATCCTTAAATAATACCTCTAACTTCTACCACAGCTTGATTTGGTCCAGGGCTGCAAGGCTGCTCAATGGAATTGTTTGATTTAATTTACATCTGATTTCTCTGGTGTACATCAACTGCTTATATGTGACCATGAATTTAACATAGTCCTGAAAGCAGCTTTGGGATAAAATAAACCATCAACTTGCTGGCATGAGGAAATACTGGTTTAAATAATCCCATTATTAGACTCAGTTCTCTTTTAATACAGGACTTTCAAAGCAAGAAGGTAAACATGAGAGCAAAAAAAGTGGCAAGCCAGACTCTAGCGAGACCTCAGTTTATCTGAAGGAAGGGGACAATGGTACTTAGTGAGTTATTTTGGGATGCTCAGGAGTAAAGCAAATATGATGTATTACATACCATCCAAGACAGCTGTGCTCTCGCAGCTGGGATCAAGTCACCAGCCCAAGACACCTCCTGTCCTCTCCCAGCCACAAGGATAACTGTTTCCAATGACAAAGGAACCTGCTGTCCCAGCACCAGACCCTACAGCTCTAACAGTGATGCATTCTCCTAAGCCTGCTTGGCCTGCCTGGTTTGAGACAGTATCAGAACAACCCAGCGCAGCAAGGCAGTGCCAGCAATATCGACTGGGAGGTTTGTTTTAGTGAAGTCTAAAAATGTCAGGAATTGCAAGCCTGATTCCTTGAAGGTTCAGGATTTAATGAGCACACCCTGAGTGGTGATCTTCCCCACACCCCTTCTCTGTACAGCCTTCTGGTGTTTTATTCAGTTATTTCAAACCCTCCTCTGATGTTAAACCCTTTGAGACAACTTCATTTATCTTCCTAATACACTCAGAGTCTACTCTCTATTTTCAGATCTCAGTTCCTGACATATTCTTGCCTTTTCCCAGAATGACTTTAAAGAGTATTCCTAAATTTTGCCGTCACTCGAGACTGCCTGATCAATATTACAATACCAATTATTCTACCCTGTATCATGCACTGAATTTGCTTCCTATTTCCTTTGTCCAGGGCTCTTTTGATTTCTGGTTTTTTTTTTTTTTTTTTTCTTTTTAAATACCTCCTCTGCCTCCTCTCTCCATCTAGCCAAGATGAACTGAGTTTTCCTCTGTTCAGTTCTTGTTCTATATTGAGATATTCTTGCCTGATTTTATGTTACACATCCATCCCAAGGCAGTGAAAAATCATCCTCTTCTGCTGTATTGTGGTACACAATACAATGCCAAAATGTCAGAGAGTATCCTGTGCATCAGAGACTGGAGCCTAGAGGGTTTACAGGAAAAACTGGGATCACAAGGGGACACAGACCTTAATCTGCAGTGCTGCTTTTGCTCTATGGTCATTCCTATCAACGACACATTGTCTGCAATTTGGTACATCCTAGCACAACCCTCACAGCCAGCCTGGCCGAGAGGCAAGTGAGGAAGGGGGCAAGAGGAAGGAAATTTGGGTGCATGAGTAGACTGAAAGGAAAAGGACAAGCACAGCATGAGGTGGGTAACACACTGGGGATAGGGAAATCTGGAATGGAGGGGTGGCTGACAGGAGACTGGTCCACAGGGTGGCTGTGGGAAGTGGGATGGGAGATGTTCAGTTCCTGCAGCAGGGCAGGGGGCTGAGCAGCAGTGCAGGCACGAGCCAGGCTTTTGAGAGGGGACTTGGTTTTCAGAATCGGCGGCTGGAGTTGCATCTTCTGACACCTTTGAAGCCTCCACAGGGCACTCATGGACCTTGCAAAATGCTTTCCTTCAGCTTCCCAACTGCCTCCTTCTGCCCTGCTCCAAGAGACAAGTCATGCTGGTCCTGCCAGCCAGTAACTACTCACCAGCCAGCTCCAGTTCCTGGGGACCAGATGAAAAATCCTGTTCCTGGAGTCACAGCTGTGCCATGCTGCTGAGCCAATGCAGTTCTCTGCCTCAGAGATGGACACACTTCACACAGTGACAGTAATACTCTTTCAGATGAAAATACGGTTTACAAGAGGAAGTAAGTTAATTTATAATTAACTCGAGATGCCTGAGCCCCAGACAAGGAACACTTTTTAAGTGGCAGCCAGATGGCTTTGTGGGCTCTGTTCCTTAAACCATTTATCAGCTTTTCATCTCAGAGACTGCCAGTCAAACAGCAGGCCCTGGAAATTATCCTACCACCTCTCCAGAAGGATATTTTTGTATAGAGGTCTTGCTGGATTTCTAAACTTTATGTAAGTAGCTTAATTTACTACAGCCAGACTTTCTTCACTAAGGAAATGTAGGACAGAGACTTTTGTTTTGCATGGAAGACACCTCTTCAGGGTTGCAGATTTAAGATTTCCTTCCTTTCCTTACCTAAAAGAAAATTAAGAACTAATTACTACTTAAACAGAAATGAAAAGCTTTTCTTTGACCCCCCTTGTGTCTGTTACAGACACAACTCTTCAGGTCTTTGCTCTTTGGTGTGCGTGCCTTTGTAACAAGCTCTCTCACACCCATGCAGTTTCCTTGACCTACTGGTGCTAGAAATGTGTTCTAGTGAAACTGCTAAAGATTTCCTCTTCTGTACACAAAATTAATATTCTTCCTAGAGGAAAATCATAGCAATGAGCATCTTCTGCTCTGCACCTCTACATAGATGCATGTGAAAATGCTGACTTCAGGTATGAAGCATTTGATGCCCCATGCAGTGTTGATTCCAGAAGGTCAGATTTTAAGGCCCATGGGAATCTTCTCTCCCCACCTCCTGCATGGCAGAAGCTTCCCATGATTCCTGCATTTGGGGCCAAAGCACCTGCATCGAAGGAGTTGCCCAATTACTCTGAGGGTTCCAATGCCTTTATCATTATGGATCATTTTATCATCAAATTGTCATGGGATGGTACTCTGCACTGGTCTGCTACACTGAAGAGCCATCAAATTCTGTGTTTTGATCATCATTTTACTCAATTTTTCTCTCCGTGCTTTTTCAAACAAAAAGGATACTATAAGGGTTTTGGGTCTTTCTGGTTTTTTATAGAAACACTTTATTGCTGCAGTCAATAACCCTGTGTATCACACACAAATAACCAATTACAGTTTAAGAAACTAAAAATAATTCTGCAAGTGGTAATACTGAGAAAACGAATGTACATGAAAGGATACAAAACTATACATTAAGTTACTAGAAATTTAATAACTAAAAAATTCTGCAGAAGTATGAAGTGTCTTGTATAAACGTTATACAACACATGCCAGTGTAAAGTTCTTCAACATTATACAATTACCTATCTACAAATGTTTTACCTAAATACAAGATTAGCTGCAATTTTTAAACAGTTATCTTCTATACAAAGACAAGTGCTTTCAGTACTTCATTGGAATATACAGACACTGCAATATCTCAAAACTAAAAAATAATCACAAAATAAAAGGTCCCACTTAGAAATTTTCTTTGTGTATCTAATACAACACTAAGGAAATCTAGCCAGCAATATCCTTGCTTTTGTATTTACCCTTTTTGACCCATATCTGAGAGGGATCCAACCCAGAGTCACTGACCTCCCCCCTTTCATTGCTGGCCAGTCTCCAGAGCAGACCACACCAGAAATCTGTATCTTAACACACGTCAGCTTTAGGAGAAACTTGGACCTGGTTCCTACTTTGCAATAGATACATACTCTGCCACACACAGGGCAGAAGCAACCAGCTCCTGTGCACAGTGACATCCATGCATCACTTCCAAGGTTTCCCATGAGTGGCAGGCCAAGCAGCCCCTTCCTTACAACACCAAGTGGGACTCGTGCTCTGATCAGTACAGAGGGTTGGCTTGAACAGAGTTATGACTGCTTCCCAGGAACTCCCAGGTATAGCACAGAGGCCCAGTACTTCTCTAACCCCTCCCCAGGCTCATTCAGTCATCACTGAATGCCTCCTTGCTGAAGCAAAGCCAATCTCAATGACACTCAACCAGAGGGAGCTGTCCCAGGATCTGGCCATCTCTTCAGAGCACATTTTGAACACCACTCTCACTCTCAAAATACAGGCTTACAGTGGAAAGAAAGTCCTGAGAATCCACAGGAATTTAATATCTCATCAGCTCTTACACAAGATCAACCTTCTGCAGCACACATCTGTATTTCTAACATCATGCATGTTCATGACCTGGCAGATTCATCAAATGTGATGCAGCAGGGGGAATTTCCTTGGCCCAGATGGTGTCTTTTTGGACAGGAGTGCTGTCAATAGAATGGGGTCAGTTATCTGGGGCACTTGACATATCAGCAATCTAGGGAAGGGATTGTAGTAGATGGCATTAAGCCTATGCTCCCTCCTACTTAAATTCTGGTCTCAAGAAAGTCCCAGGGTAACCCAAGTTAACTTTGGCCAAGGTACAAGGACCAAGCTTATATTTCAGTAATTTCAAAAGCTGCCAGAAGGAAGTACTGGGAAGCCTCATCTAACAGGGGGTGATCATTCCCCTTACTGACATCTGAACAGAGAGGACAGAGCTCACCTGAGCTGGCATCAGTGCCTCACAGCTGGAAGCTGAAATAAGTCAACAGTATCTTCTTGAGGAGAAAGAAGAAAAAAGCACCATTCAGCCTTCTCAAACATTTGATGGCACCATGCAGAAGCAGAGAACTGCATCTCCAGAAGCCCACCATTAACACCAAGCAAGAATCAGCACGAGAAGTGTCACCAGCATAAATGAAACCCCCTGACAGATGGATCTCTTCTGCAGCCTTTCCTGGTATGAGCATTTCTAAGCAGTATAAAGAGTTTAAATAATAGGCCTTAATTTTCATTCAGAAAAGAACTGCTGGGAGAGGGAACTGTTAGCAGCAACACTGGCTAAAACATTTTCATCCACAAATATTTTTCCCCAAGTGATTTTGCTGGAGATGATTTTTCTTTACAAGTTAAGATACTCAGGGGCACAGCAAAAACCTTCAGTACCCTGAATACACTGAACAAAACCTGGCACGTTACACACGCAGCTTCCAAAACACCAAATGAGATTTCGCAATGTTTCACCTAGAATCATGTACAACAGTGACTGAAGCAGAAGCAGCAAGTTACTGGGTGCTGTATCGGCCGTGTCAGAACATTGCTCACACACCGGAGCCGCTCAGGTGAGCTGGAGAAGAGCCAGGTTTCATACCAGGACTTGTCCATCTTCCTTTCACCCCGGCTGCAGACGGGACGAGGACGCGCACGGCATCGCTCGGCAGCTGCAGCGCGAGCAGCTCGCAGGCAGGCAGGCCTCGCGCACTTGGGCATTTCAGAAGGACATTATGAAGGTGTGCAAGACCTGATCATTAACCCACCTGAGTTTATCTAGTGAATCTTTCACAGAACAAAACAGAAAACAAAATGAGACAGTGTATTATCTGGGTTCTCAGAAGAGGATCACCCACAGCAGAGTTCAGGAAAGGTCTTGAGTAATTGCACTTTAAATTATAGCAGGCACAGGCAACAAACTCTGCATGTGTATGGTCACAAAGACTGCCCCGACACTAGCAGGGTATGCAGGGTTTGTCTGCCTGTATCACTTAACATGGGACATCCTGACAGCTAGTACAGTACACAAATCCATGCCAGTGCAGCTTTACCAGGACTGCCCAGAGGTCTGGATGTTTTAACACATCTCAAGAACAAGGTACCATGTTGTTCATGAAGATCACAGGCAGTAAGCTTCAAGCATGAAGTGACAGAGGCACACGTGCTTTTCCTCTAACAGCTTCTAGAAACCACTGGGATGAGTGTTCTCTTACCAGAGCCCCTTCTCTGTCTTCTATTAAAATATTGATTTAGAAATAAATTAATATTACATTTTAAGGAAAAAAATCCCTGATCTCTTACTGTTATTTTTTAAGAAGTTTTAAAGCAGCTGCTTTTACTATGAAAAGAATGTACCCAAAGTTGTACTTCAAAAATACTAAGTGAAACTTGAACTAGAGCTAAGAATTTAGTTCACTATCTCAACAAGTAAACAGAAACTTTTACCTGAGATGTTCAGGCAACTCCTACTAAAACCAGCCATATTATCGTCATTGACTTGACAGAGATTTAGACAGAGCTCAGGTAGGGAAAGTCAGCTTTCAAATGCAGAGGCCTCGTGTGCTGACTTTTCCTGGGGCTTAGTTTCTGCTCTAGTCACACTGAGACTTTGGTTAAATGAGGGCTTAAAGCTGGACAGTGGTGCAGTGAAACAGACTGGACAAACAAATCAACTGCAGACACCCCAGGCTTTGGGCAACTCTGTCTAAAACCTTGATAACAGATTTTAAAGCTGTCCCTCTCTTTGCATGAAAGATGACTGATTAAAAAGCCAATCCCAAATTCAAAAGCACAGATACATACTGTTCTCTGGCCACACAGTGCATCACATCAAGAAGGTATTTTTAAATTTATCCACTTAATGTGATATTTACTTCCTAGACTTGTATGTCAGCATCTCCTCTGTCAACATCAAATTCTTGGGTAATTAATACATGACACAGCACTAAAGAAAGAAAACCAGTTTCAGCTGTATTGACTAAGTTTCCTTTTTTCTGTAACAGCTCACATTTTTATCAATATAGCAACAAACCCTTTACCAATGGTTTGGAATGAAAGCTACATCAGATATATATGTGCAGGTATGTTGATGGTCTGATCTGTTGGGAAAAAAAAATCAAAACCAATCCCCAAAACAGAACACTGAAACCACTGAAAACAAACACTGTATACATCCACTACTCCTCAAACACAAGTCACAAGTGCAATATCCTTTGAAGAAAATAGCTCCTCAAAGGAAACCCAAAGAGGCAGAACTTTTTAGTGTTACATTTAGTAAGATAATGTGGGCATGTGTGGGAAATCAAAGGCTGAATTTTTAAATTTTTTTTTCTTCATAAGGCAAGAGGTTTATGTTCCAGAAGAATAGATGGGGTAAAGAATGAAGAAATGTTTCAAAAATGACACATTCTTTCAAGTTTCATTCTCATTTGACATACATATCACAAAATAAAAATTTTTAAAAGTGCTATATGCTTTGTAAGTCTCATCGCAATATGTAAAGCAAAATTTTACACCTGCTGCCTGAGACACAATGTTAGTGGTAGATTAGACTCCTTCTCATTTCTCTCACTGTCTGGGACAACTTCCTTCATCACACATGAACAGACCAACCAACCAACCCCACACTCCACATCCTCCAGACTCACTTAAGAATCATGTTCTAAAGTAACAGACTCCATGAAGTTGGTGACAGCTCGCTAGCGGCTTCCTTGATACCAAACCCAAGGCTCATTCTACCCAATATCCTGTGGCTCTTTGATCAGCCAGTATGAGACACAAAATGTTGAGAGGTATGCAACCATGATGACATTGACAGATATGCCTAAGGGATTTTAAAAAATTCCAACAAAAAAAACAAACGTAAAAAATTCATCCGCCAGCCCTCAGCTGTTTGCTGATTTTAAAAAGGTAGAGCAGTTTGCAGTAAACAATGATATTCAAATCTTCAAGGATTTCATATGGAAATACCCCTTCCACCTAGAAATCAGACATGAAGGATTTCTGCAGCACAGTCTTCTGGCTCTGTGTAATGTGAAGAGTTTGTGTCTGAATGGTGAACCCCAAACATTTCTTTACTTTCAAAGTTTGGTTCCATTAGTGCAGGTTTTTCAAAAATATTCTTTTTGCTAGTTTCTGGACAGTTTTGTACATATATTACTCGGTTATAAGCTTTAAGTCTCTTCCACAGCTGTACGTACACCTTGCATTGTACATACATGAACAGAAGTCCTCCAGTGAAACCAATAGCCACAACTACCAGCTTAGTCCAAAATGGCCACTCTAGAATACCTGGAAGTAAGAAAATAAAAAGAAGAATTAAATTCATCTCAGAGACTGACAGTCAAACAGCAGGCTCTAGAAATTATCCTACCATCTCTCCAGGAGGGTATTTTTGTATAGAGGTCTTGTTGGGTTTCCAAACTTAATGTAAGTAGCCTAATTTACTACAGCCAGACTTTCTTAAGCTGGACTAAACTGGATCTTTCAAAAATGTACTGTAAGGAAACTCTCACAGAGTTTGGGTCATGCAGACTATTCTTATTTTGCAATTTTTCCTGTCTGGCTTTTGGTTTTTTTTTTCCTCTTCAGGTCAAACACACAGACTTCTGCTTCACATATCACATTCTTCCCCACCAGAGAAAAAAACCAAAACAACTGATTTTCTGCATCTGAGCCTTGATGTAGTACAATCAGAGAGTCAAAGCAACCATCAGTAATATGCTTAGGTCCTTTTACACCTGTTTTTAAACAAAGACTGGGTCAAATTATGAAAGGGATTCTATGGCATGCTTTCCTCTTCATAGCAGAGACTCAACTCAGTGACCCAACAAGTCTGTTCCACTCTGTGATCACACAGGACATGGAGACATAAAGGAATGATTGTTACCATACAGCTTGACATGTTTGTTATGCAGATGTGGAAAATTTTATCTTCATCACACTCGGTAACTTGTATCAGAACTAGAGCATCTCCTCTGATACAAAACTGCAAGTGCTGGAGATGCTGAAGCACTCCAAGCTTACCCTCTGTCCTTAAAAACTATCACCATCACTTTGCCTAAATTTGTCTAGCTTGAACATTTAGACAGTGGATTTTGTTAAATTTCTATTACTTTTAAATGAAAAACTACTCATCTTATACATATTCTGCTTGTATAGGTCCTGTATTCATCCAGTCTTTTTAAAATAAGTGCCATCACAAGATGGATATGAAACTATGCTGAATCAGCCATTATCAGGTTTTTCAGAGAATAAAATTGTAGCTTTCCAACTCTTCAAAGTTTTAACCAAGATACAGGGCTGGTGTTGTTTTGGAAATGCACAGCAGTGTGGGAGTAATTAAAATATTTTAGTCCCAAAATACAAAGGATATTGCAGCCCTACTACTGAGGAAATCCCACCTGTGATTCATATCTGACCCTCTGATTCAAAGGTGAGCTGTCTGATGCTGTCTGTTGGCAGTGACAGCACATGCTTGCCCCTGTGTGGACATGAATATATATCCACACACACTTCCTGCATCCCCCAGCTCATTACAACACTCTCTGGATTTAGAATCCAAATGGAAGGAGGAAATAAAGCACTATAATATGTACCAAATAGTCACATCATTCCTCCTAGTTATGCTCCTCTAATATATTTACAGGAAAAAATAACCTGGAGATAATAAAGCTTTGAAAACCTATCCTTTTCATTATCATATGGAAACCTTACACTTTTGAAAGGCCAATAATGTTCACTGTTCATGGAAGAAATGGGGTTGGATGGAACAGAAACTAAGAGATTTCATTGAAAGCAGCTGCCTGACTGAAGTTGTGAACAATGCAACTACAGTCTAAATGAGAAATGAGAAAATAACTTTTTAATTTCAAGTGATTCTGCTCTGAAGAGACTGTAACAGCTCTGTGGATTTACAAATTTATCAATGCTCAACTATCTCCCCAAAGGACACTGTTCAATCACCAGCAGAACATTTTCCACCTGCATGTCTAGTTGGCATGCAGTGCTGTGTAAGCAAGGACAGCTTGCCTTCTAACAGCTTCCATCCATTCTATCCCCACCATCAGGCTCAGCTGCCTGAAGAACAGTTTTGTGACAGCTGCAAATCTGCAGCCCAGCACACCTGAGTAAACACATTTCAGCTTGGTATGTTTACTGCTGACATACTAAAGAAAACCTTCAATTTAAGAAGTTAAGGCACCTGGGCACTGGGGTGGCAGCCCTTGATAAGACTGCAAGCATCTTATCTCAGTTGTGCAAATTGGAGTCCTAATATTCAACTTGAATTTCTTCTGCTTCAAGTGTAATCACTCATAAAAGTTTTCCCAGCCTAACATGGCTCTCTGATGACTAACCCACCCACAGATGACTGGATGGAAAGAAAACCCTTTCGATTTACCTCAAAGATTTGAATTTAGGTTCCTCTTATTTCTTCCCTTTTTAAAAACTGTTCCAGTTTTGCCCAGTTTAAAGGTAGTCATAGCAGCAAACAAATGCTTATATCCTTATCGGCAAATTTAGACCTAAATTTGCTGAGGCAGTGCAACTTTGTGTCTGGTTACAGTGGATTAGCACTCATATCCATGCATTTCACAAGTGCAAACTAAATTGATTTGAAATAGATTTGAAAAGTACCCACAGATTAATTCACTGGTTAACTTACTGATTTAATGAAATAATTTTAGAACTGTGCTTTTAAACCAACCCAACACCAGGGTAAAGCTGACTAGTTTAACACTTATGTTCCACATCCTCTCTGCAACCAGGATAAATAATTATTCCAAGAGAATAAGTGGGAAGATAAGCAAGTAACATACCGGTAGTTTGTCCCTGTTTAATCTCTTCAGCAGTCCTGTCTATCAGGACATAGAGAGACCACACAACACAGGTGATGGCAATGATATGGAATGTTACAGAGCACATGATCTTCCTCCTCTCGCTGGCTGTCATCTGCAGCTTCTCCCACTGGCAAGAAACCAGGAACCAGAGCAAGAGATTAGGAGTTTATTGTAGTTACTAGAGAGTATGAAAAGAGAACGTTGATAAGAACAAAAACCAGGCAGGAGACCAGTTTCCTCCTAACAAGGATTCTCAAAGTCAGATGGCATCATTGCTTTGGTCACACCATGTGTGTGACGGCTGGCAGCTCACTCTGCTGTGACAGGAGCCATCCTGGTGCCAGAGGGGACTCAGCTCCCACTCAGCACAATGTCATCACACCCTGCTTACCCACACAGGGGCAGCTCCAGCACAGAGGGCCCCAAGCAGGGCTGCTCCTTCCTGTGCTCCCCACTCGACAGCAGGTACCCACAGCTTGCAGCTGAGCATCTCGAGTGAGAGTGGGTACCCTTGCTCAGGGAGGCATTCAACAGAACAATGGAAGTGGCACATGATTCAACTGACCAGGGTGTGTAAAGACAGCTCATGGTGAGCTCTCAGAGTCCCATGGCTGTCCAGCTCTCACCTCCTGTCTCTGGGGGTTTCATTCAATCTTCACTTGTATTTAACACCACTTATAGGAGCAACACTCACACTTCATTTTCAGCGTTTCAAGTGCACTTAAATACATCAGCCCTAAGAATATACAGTAGAATGGGAGTGACAGCTTTTCTAAGTTGAGGATGCAGCAAATTAAATCCCCAGATCTGCATTTATCAATAATGCTTATATAGCCCAAAACAAAACCACAAAACCAGACCAATGTACTTTCAGAAAGATACAAGGAAACCAGACAATTATTATAGATGCTTCTAATATGCCAGACATACCTGGGACACTCAGAAGCTGTGTTTTAAATTTCTTTTCTGTAATTTTGCCTATGTATATGATGAAAGTTTTTGCATGTGGGACACACACCCGTCAGCATATCTGCTTGGAAGAGAGTTATGACAGGCTTTTCTCACACTTTCACAAAATACATGCCGGGACATACAAACATCTCATGCATAAAAAGGTGCATTTGATGTCTCGTAGAATAATTTGCAGAAAAAGGGGACTTCAAAAAGGAGGCATAATGTGGAAGGGGGTGAGGATGACCTTAATGGTATGATTGAAATCATCCATTATGTTGAATTATTGCTTCCACTGCCACAAAAATTAGAATGGTTGAAACATGGGACAGAGACTTTGTGCTCATCTCCGTGCTGCCAACAGACACATCTCTTTGTCCAGCCCAAGCCACATTTCCAGTTATGTGGGCATCCAAACCTCATCATGGCAAAAGAATTGAGTACTTCCAGGAATGACATGCTAGACTTGTACTAGAAAGCTGTATTTTTTCAATCATTTTAGAAAAAGATTGGACAAAACATTTCCTTTGCATGTTGTATTTTAAATAGAAAATTGCTTTTGCTTCTATAAAAAGGTGTTGCCTTTTGGTAGAAAGTACAAATGAATCAAACTATTTTGCCAAAAAGCAACCATTTAAAATCTATTTGCAAATGCTCTTACAGAGCCAGGAGGACCTGTGCTTTGACTAATTTACAGTTCTCTTTTCTGTTCCACAGCTTGGGCTCCTCTGCTGGACAATATCAGCTGTGAACTACTGGCTCCACAGTCACAAAACCAGCTTGCACCCCCTCACTGTTTCAAGAGAGATGACTGCAAAGCAAAACAGAAAATATTCTGCAAAATTGCACACTAGCCCAGAGAGGAAACTCAAATCTGTAGGTCCCTGCTGTATTATTCTGATGACACAGCATGTGCCATTTCCCACTTAAAATAGTCAGCAGTTCTGGACTTTTCAAGTGTTGTTAAAATGAACAACAACAACAAAAAAATAAAATAAAGCCCAGCAGAAAATTTAATGTCTCTTTTTTAAATTGAAATTTTAAAATTAAGCATCTCTCTCTTGTCTGCCCTCATCTTCATTTGAGCCACGACACATTTTGTTCTCACCCCCTTCCCTCAGTAACTTAGTGTTTGAATGGCCCAATGCTGCAATACAACCTTAAGATGCCACGGAAGTTTAATTCCATTTCTACCCTACAGACAAGGAGAAGCCCTATTATTTGCCCCATCCTGATCATACTCACCAGTTCCAGGCTGTTTTCTCCTGACTGAAAGGCTACCATAAGGGCTGAGTTGAAGATACAGAGGCATCTTATCTTTTGCTGCAGCTGAACCTCTAAAAGGATTCTTTTTATGTATTTGAGAGGCAAACGCCTTCTATTTATGGCTCTATCCCTACCTTCTGGCAACTTGTCTGCTTCCCACAGATGACCTGTTCAGATATAACTAATGATGTTGAGTGACTCATTTCTGAAGGTGCACAACATTTTTTTTTCCCACAGGGCACAAATATTCAGAAAATGTTCACCACCCACTTCAGGCAGAGTGAGCACAGAGAAAAAACAGCAGTCAACTGACAACTATAGCAACCCTTCTTTGGATTCTCTAGAGTAATTTCTTTCCTGACCTATGGTTGGGCTGTGCAAAGTATTGTCTGTGCAGACAGCAGAGCTTATGATGACAAATACTGCAGCTCAGAAACAACTGCACTCTGTGCCAAGGGGCTACCAAGCCAAAATCTGCAGTTTTCAGAAGACAATGATCCAGCACAGTTATAGGCAAAGGACATCCTATCCACTGGACTTGCTAAGCTATACACTTTGCAGACAGTACATCTCTGAAAAAATAAGTGCTTGAAATCTGCTCTATTTTCAGTTAGAAGTCACTTTTAGGATTTGGACAAGTTCTCATAACAGTTTTTGGATCGCTGCAGTTCAAATTTCTCACCCTACATGATTTAGACTCATCATAACTGAATTTAATGTTTCTCATTTATTCTACTTCCAGACTGAGGTTATCATTATTAACCTTGTCCACTTTGGTACATATGGACAGATTTGTCTGTGCTAAGAATAACAGTGACTTCCATCTCAAAATCCTGATGTCAGGACATTGAAAGCTTAGAGGATGTGGGAGAACAAAATGAGGATAGAAGCACAAAACTGATCTTAGCACCTATACTTTAAGTCACCAGATTTATGAAAGATACTTATCTATTAAACAAAAATACAGGTTCTAGTCATTCACAGCCTAAGAAAAGGTAAAAATGAAAACACATTTAACAAGGAACCACCTTCTACTTACAATGTATTATTTTCACTAAGTAAGTTTGATCCTTTAAAAAGAAAAGGAAAGCTACAAATTAACTAAATTACATCCAAGTAGTGTGATTAAAGTAAATTTAATGTGAAACCCTCATATTTTGAAGAGAACATAAAAGCCATGTGGATCTTAGAGCCACAAACTAAAGCAGCTAACAGTAATACAAAGCTCCCCATTAAAAAATGTTGGCAACTGTAGAGTTTTGTGCTCTAAAATCTAAAGAAAAAAATTAGATTGTTGCATGGATATATATATATATATATATATATATAAACGTATACACAGAGAAGGCTGCTGGGCTGTAACAGCTGGTACCAGAGCTGGATTCCAGTGATGCTGAATTTGCCAGGGTGAGTGTTAATTCAAATCCTTTTGTACCTATACAAGACTGACCAGACTTACTAAGGAGCCACAAAACCATTAATAAATACATGGTGGGTGCTGCAGGCTTGTGGGCACAGCCTGTTCCAGAGTGGATCTCTGTTAACAAAGCATGTCCTTGGGGAAGCAGGTCCTTGCCTACCTTTCTCAAAGGCTTCAGTTTTGTCTCCATGATGAACTCGTACTTGCACAGCTCACAGCATCGCGTATCCGAGCTCTTGATCCATTGCTGCAGGCAGGCCTGGTGCACAAAATGAAGACTTCCCGTACAGTGACAGGGGGTAATCAAAGGGCTCTCATCATCTCCTTCACAGTGACATATCCTGAATCAGAAGCAAAGCTGCTCATTAGAAGAGGAAGCAGAAAGGATGTGGAAGAGCCATGTAATATCTGTGATCACACATGGATGTTCACTGAGGATCCCGAGACATGTAAATCAAAGGAATGCGTTCCACAAAGGAGCTAAAACTAAACAACTCAATTGCTGAAGAAGCACATACACAGGCACAAAATAATTAAGCACAGACACAGCTAACTAGAGAGCTGCTTTCTCACAGATGACGCACACACATAGAGCCTGACAGAAATGCAGTACCTGAAAGAAAAAAACAGAGCAAGAAATGACAACGTTTCACCCAGACCAATAGCACTTAACTGCAAATAGCATTTAAACAGATCAGACAGCACTTCCCAGGACAAAATATGCACAGAGAGGTACAGCTACTCATGTACTACGGTCTGAAATAGAAGATAAAACAAAATTCCAATACAGTCCAATACAGTGAAACAGTCCACCCCAGGATCATGAACAACAAATTTAGACAGCCTGGATTTTACACAAGTGATTAATTCCAATGCAAATTCCTAAGAGACAGATTCACAATGCAAAACTAAAGCACTGAATCTGAACCCCAAAGTACACTTACTCTAACTGGTTTTGCTTCTCCAAATCGGACTTAGCAACAGTTGCTAAGGAAGCATCAGCTCTGCAAAATTCCCTATTTTTCTCACAGTCTAACTGTGCAAACAGAAAAGACATCTGATAAAGAGTTACTACCAGCTGCTGACATTTGATTTCCAGATTCAATTTATACACAACCCCTGGGTAGCATCAAGCATTGTGAAGTCCTTCTAACCATGTGGAAGAGGTCATGAATTGAAATGGGGATGGTGAGGAGCTCAGGGAATGAATACAAGTTACTAAGCATATGTGAATTACATTCTGGCCTGCTGCCATCCCTGTCTATTACTGAAATCTCTTACTGATGTTTAGCATCTTGCCTCTTGTGACCTTGCTGATAGCTGGCAAGTGGAAATGAAGGCGTGGGTGGATTACAACAGCATCTTGTTGATGGTAAGCCAGTACAGAACTAGATATGGTGGTAATGAAGGGGAAAATCAAATAATATTGGAAAATAATAACAAAGCCAGCTTTAGGAAATGCTGTTAGGGAGGAGGAAGACTAGAATAATAAAATGCTAGGGAGAGGGATTAGACATTTGCTCCTGAACTAGATGACTCTTGCTCCTCAAGCACATTTTTGATGTGGGACAGGGCAGACCAGCAGACAAGTCACCATGAAGACAGTCCAGATCTTGTCCTAACACTTGTGCACATGATTAAATCTCTGTAGCTGGAATAAGGCCACCCATCATTTTTGAATCTCACACTATAGGCATCACACAGGCCTACAATGACAGCCAGCACTCAGATACCCTTTGACCAAGACAACCAGGAAGCCTGTAACAAATAAAGTGTGGTGGGATACAAACTGAGGGGGAAAAAAAAAAAAATCTAAAGCTGTATTGATCTGATCTCACAAGCAATTTTCAAGCAGTCTGTTTTCCTCCTGATCCCCTCCTCCCCCCGACCAAACTAGCAGTGCTGTCAAGACAACACATTGCTCATTAAAAGCTAAGACATGTTCAGGTTGACCTTCATGATGCGTAGCTGAGTCTCTCATAGTACTCCCAGTTTGGGCACTGATAAAATATCTCAGAACCCCAAATCTGAAATAAATTTTAGGAGAATTTATTTGACTCCAAAGGAAGTTATTTTGCTTAGTAGCCTTGTTAAGTGCATCAGAGGGGTGCAACACCGCAGAGAGAAGGCTGCATGCTTCAAATCATCCATACTGTATTAGCAAGGTGACAGGGTAAAAGAAGAGACAGAAACAGCACAAAGGCAGGGGAAAGCAGAACAGTCACCACCGCACATGGGAGGGTTAGAAAGGTAGGTGGTTCTCTGGTAAACCAACCTGCAGGTATCCCCCGATGTGGACACAGGGGACAGAGGGGGTAACTTTTCTGAGAGGGGGGAAGGGCAGTCAAGGTCACTGTCCTTCTCAACTGAACAGAGTGGTGCTCGCTGCTCTTTTGTTTTGAATTTCACTGAGGTGCTGTCCTCAAAGACGTCATCATCTCCCATATCATCAGAGCAGAAGTCTGTGCTTTCCACCAGCATGCTGGAGGATTTGTCAGCTTGGAAGTGACTGGAATAGCTCTCCAGTTCATGAAATTTATGCAGGCTGCTGATGCTGGAGGTGTGGGAGAAGGAAAAAAGGTAACGCAACAGTTTTTTGCTCCTTGAGGAGTCATGGTCCACCTTGTCCTCCAGCAGGGGGATATGTACAGCGCTGTGGTTCTCTGCTCCTCCCGATGCACTTGAGTAGTTGGAAAGGGAAGGGATATAGGAGTGCTTAGAATTGCTAAAAGAAAGAGGCCTGAGATTCAGCGGTTTCCTCTCTTTAAGATGAAATTTGTTAATCCTTAAACACTGCTCTTGATTCAGGGTCAGTTTGCCTTCTGAGCGTGTTCGCTCCACATAATCAAAGCACTCGCTGGTGCTCTGCGCCTTCTGGTCCACGTCATTGAGGGACTTGGAGAATTTCAGGGTGCGGGTGGGCTTTACATTCTTAGCAGACCTGAGTGCCTGGCCCCGATCCTGCCCACGGGAGTTTCTCTTTGCTGCATGTAACGTGTCCTGACAAATTACTGTCACAGTGACCCCTTGTGTCAGAGGGCTCTGGCAGTGTGGATTTTTCAAGACAACAGCAGACTGCACTGGACTGTGATGACAACACTCAGAAAACACTGCACTGGAACTGCATGCAGAACAGTGGAATAAAAGCACAGAAAGTAAAAAAAAAACAATTTAAAAAGAGAACATGTATAATTCAAAGTGAAGAAATGAGAATTACAGCTAGTGTGGGAATGGCAAACATAGCAGGGCCAAACAGTCAGTAGGATTTAATAAAGCAGTGTTAGACAGCAGTCGAGTCAAACAAATGGGATGTTTCAAGTGGGAACCCCACATTGCTTACTTCCCCATGAACATGCTTTTTCAGTTTTGTTTTTCATTAATTTGAACCTCGCCTGAGCCTCACTGCAGCCACGCAAATGGCACACTTTACCTGCAGATGTCCTGGTTGGATGGTGTAACAGAAGTCCGAGAGAAGCTATGAGGAGCAGAGACAGAGGTTGGACTTCCAGCCTGCAGTGAAATTAAAACAAACAAAGAAAAAAAACCCCTCAAGTCAGGAGTCAGTATGCAGAGCAATCACCTTCAGGGTGAAACACAGCATATGGAGTCAGATATCACTCTACAGCAGATACTCAAGGGCTAGTTGTAACAAAATGACTTTACTGTTAAATGCGAGAAAGGTCACATAGTCTCATCCCTGGAGAAGTAGTGATCAGAACAGAAATGTTTTACCCCAAGGTCCAACGTAGACATCTCTGGAGTGGAACCTGCCAGCTGTCAAACATTGTACAGAACAATAGCTCAGGAAATGAGCAATGCTACAGTAATTAGAATAATTAGTTGGAATTGTGTGTATAAACCAGTTGGAATTAAGCTACCATGTAATAGCTAATCCTTCCTCTAACAATGATGGCAAGAGATTAGAGGCTTGGGGTTTTCTTCACAAAACAGAACCGTCAGTAACCCAGTAACTCAAACACAACCTGAGGACTTATATTCCTTACTAGCATATGCACATGAGCACCATCTGCCAACCCAGAACATTTCCTGAAGTACTTGGTGTACTTTTTGAGGCCTATTATCCTACTCTTACTTGAACAGGATCTTCCATCTACCTGGAGAAGAGGTGGGGCAGCAGTCATAATTTTAAGTCGCAACAAGAGCACAGTGAGAATAACTGAAGAATTAAGAATTAGCTGAACTAACTCAAAGACATAAAGTGAAGCTCTTGGCATATTTAACACTTAATAGACAAATCTGAAATCAACGTGCTAGGAATGAGGATTGTCTCAGCTGTCATTCCAGTGGCAGTTACTAAAGACCTTTCCTGCTGCTGTATCCTGCATGTCACTTTGACAAACTTCTCAACTTGTCCTGGAGATTTTTGCAGGGAGGAAACCTGCATTAATAACCTCGTAACAGAGAATCTTTAAACCTGGATATCTCATGTTCCACAGCTGCTGGACAGGCTGCACTGCTCACCCACTGCTGCATAACACTGTTTGCACTTCAAAATTCAAACAAAGCTTTACAGCTCTTTTGATGTGCACAGCAAAGCCTGAAATCCATGAAAGAACAATGCAGTCAGCAGAACAACAGAAATGTCATCCCCATACTGGGCTGCACAGAAACCAGCTCTGCCAGCAGAGACCTGGGTCAGGCTACTGCAGACAGCCAGACCAGGGAGACCTCAGGTGACAAAAGGTGTGCTACCGCAGAAGCACGCTGTGCCCAGCCCTGTGCTTCAGCTTCAGACACCAGAGCTGCTCAGTCATCACTGCTTTGATCATGCTGCAACACTCACTGTATCTGTCTTGGGACTTGTCAATTCTATAGTTAATTTATTAAAAGCCCCTATTGTATATTTAAACAAGGCTGCCACAGGCTTTTATACTGTCATAGCAAAACCAAAGTTCCTTGTCACACGTTACACTCTTTATTTCTTTGTGAGAGAAGATACATACACATGGTACTTTATAAATATAGATAAAACAATCACCTTCCTTGTCACAGAACTCATCTTCTAAGGTTTTATGTCTCTAGTGAACAGCACTATAGACAGCAATATATCTGCCCTCACAGTAGGACGCCTCAGGTGCACAGACACTGAAAAAACAGGTATCCATTTACAGCTGGGTCTGCAGGAATCAAAGGCAAGGCTCAGCCAAGACTCAGACACACACCTCTTAACCCTTAGGAAGACACTGTAACTTCTTTCCCACCTTACCCAAAAGCTGGGTACATGTATAGAATAAAACCCAGTAGAATAACCTTGGGACAGAAAGAAACTGAGCTATGTAATGACTGTGACAAAACAAATTAAAGACAAAGATAAATTACTGGCTTTATCCAGGAAACTGTTCTTTACATTTTACACCACTTGCACATGCTAATGATATAGGATTCTGATCATGCAGTGATGTGAATTCAGGTACTTGTTGGAAAATTGTTCTCTCTTTGACACTTAACCTCTCCTAAAAGCAGGTACACCTGACTTCATATCCTATCTTTTGTAAGGGTTTGTGCAGTAACTTTTTTTAAACTCAGTCTGACAATTTAATGAAAGATCTGACACTAATTTACTGCTAAACTGTTTCACTCCGCAAATTAATAAAACTAAAATAATGAAATAGTTTAAAAGACATATCGAGCAATCTTCTAAAAGCAAAATATTAAACCAGTTAAACAGCAAGCTGCATTCTGCCATGGAGACAGAGCTGTATATTGTTGGAAGTGAAGTCACAAATCAATTAATACACCTGGCTCAGGTTTTATGTTATGAGCAAATCACAGAAGGTAACCTGCTAAGAATGAATCCAATCTCTCAGCTGCTTCAGTTTAGCAATGAACTTTTCTAAAAAGGGACAGCAGAATATATGACGTGACAGTCTAATAACAGATGACTAGAATCCATGATCCAAAATTTCTCTTCCAAAATCATGTTACTGGTTTCTTAATCCAATTGTGTGGTACTCAGAGTGTTAAAAGTCTTGCCACTTGGGAAACCAAAAGGCTGGAACAAAAAAGAAATTGTGGAATTTCATTTGCATTTCAAGCTCAGTATTCTGTTTCTAGATGCCGGTACTGTTCAGGGTGGCTTACAGAAACTCAGCATCTGAGGCACATTTCCTTTCCCCCCCCCATCCTTCTGCTTCAGAACAAAAGACACTTTTCTCTATTTTCAAACATAATGAAAGCGCAACCAAAATACAAACAGAAATTAACACACAAGCTGCTGCCAAAAGCCTAAATACCAAGTTCTGCCACATGTGGAAGCAGAGTTACACATCACTGCTGCTGGCCAGTCCTCCCAGCTCACCTGGGTCTACTGACTCAGGCACAGCAGCTTTCAGGCAGAGAGGTGCCACAGAAAAGAAGACAGGCAGCCTCAGGACAGAACACGGCGAAGAAGAGGCGGTGATGGGTGAATGAAACAGGCGGGTCCAGCTATCTTGGAGTGCTGATGCTGCTCACACACAGCTCAGCTCTGAAGAGGTTGGGAACATAAGCAGGCAAAGCCTTCTCCACTCTGTAGCTTCTGATACACACCATCCTTACTGCCCCCAGCAGCAGCCTCCCAGGTAGCAGCACCTCTGGCCAAACTGGCTATTTATAATGGCAACAGCAGCAGTAGGTTTCAGAGCACTCCTTCTCATAGGAGGTTTCTGCCATGTTCATGTGACATGTAACCTAAGCCTTGACAGCCTGAATTTGACCCTTCTAACCCCATAATCACTTGCTGAAACTCTGTGGACTATCATGCCCTTTGCATGGAGGAACATCACCTCCAGTGATGAGCCTTGGAGCCACGTGCTTCTGAGTTACTCTGTACAGTCTGACTGGTTGCCTAAAATAGCTCAGTACCTTTAGGTCAGTAGTTAGTTAATTGTGTATATTGACATTCCTATCTAATGCAATTCACTGGGGTCACAGCACGGCCTTCTGCATAGGTACTAAGACAATCACAGCAATTTTGAAGGTAACAATTCCTGGGATTCCTACAGATCTCTGAAGGGTTGCCAGCAGGAGCATATACATTTTTTAATATGCATATATGCAGGTATCTATGCACACATATGTTCTCATTCTGCCTCCACATGAACAGTGTTATATATTGGTAAGAGAACTCTGCCTGTTCTTATTACACACTTTTGATTACGTGCTGCACACCAAAACCCAAAAACGCCCACCCTGCCTAAGAAAATAAAGGCATCTTTGAAGTGAGCCATAGTGAACATGCCAATGGCTCGGGTATATTTCAAGATAACCTGTGTTGTATTGCAAACCTCCTTATCTGGGATGACACTTCTGGATATAGTTGCACTTGTCCCACTCTGGGCTGTACTTCAGTAACAGCAATTACAACTCATTTTAAAGAACAGAGCCTGTCACATCTTAAAAACTTTATTAAATTATTCATTGAAGGTAAATAATTAGAAACAACTCCTGTAAAATTTTTCAACTGATCAGAAGTCTAAAGGAAGCAAAGAAAGGTTTTCCCCCCACACATGCAAACTTTGTCATTTCTAGGTGCCACATGATTAGGACTAATATTGTGACCCTACTGCTTGTGCTACAAAAACATCTAGAAGTCTCAGCTAAGGATCTGGAACTAACATACGAAGAAGTATGCATTTAATAATAACATTTAATAATAGAACACAACTCTCTTTTGTGCAGACAAAGAGTGAAAAGAAGCTCAATTTTAAGTCTTTTATTGGGAGGAACTTCAGAACAAGGAGCTTCAGGCAAATACAAACTTAGCAATAGAGCAAGGAGTGAAATACTCCACAAGCCAAATTTCAACCTGGCATTTTGATTATGGGCTTGCCTTTATTTTATGTGCTCTTGAGTGCTTTCAGCAAGTACTGTATTCCATGTACGTGTTGGCTGATGGCTCTTGCTAAAGTGCACTGCAGTTCTACAGTCTCTGAAGCTCATCTGTGGAGCAGATGCCAAAGGAAGCCTCCAGCAGTGCCAGCACACCAAGGCGGCAGTGCAACAAGACCAAACTGGACAAACCTGACACCTGAGATAGGCAGAACAGGCCACCTATGGACAGACTGGGGGATGTGATGGGCAGACAGCGCTGCTGACAGGCTGGTTTTGAAAGCTTTTATACCAACATGGCAGGATCAACCATCAGCAACTTCCGATCTTCTCCAGTTAAGTTCTCCCTACCAGATTCATGCCATATTGACTTCCAGTGCGTATTGAAATCAAGTTCTTCAGGGAGGGTTAAGATAAACTATTAAAATGGAGAGTGATTAAAAAACTGCATAGGAGATATGGGAAAGAGGCATCTGAAAATTTCAGGACGATCAACTCCACCATGTAATTTTGGAAACAATTTGATAGGAACCAGCAGTCAGCTGCTGGAAGAACTTTCTTCCATACTTTATATAATGTATATGACTATAATTAAAACTATGTCTAGCAACTAGAAGCAAAGCTGAAGTCAGCTTTCCTGTATTATTTCTAAAGAAATTTAAAGAAGGATTGTGTCAGGAACTTTCCTCTAGAGATTCCAGAGCTTAAGATACTAGAGGAAGGAGGCTATCTATCCCTTCAAAAGCTCCCCAAGAATAATACAACCTGCCTATAGCACAGGATTAATGTTGACTAAACCCAGTAACAACTCCACAGGTTCAGCAGGGAGAAAAAAAAGAAAGTATATATGGCTTTTTGTCTTTAAAAATCTTCCTCAAAATACCTTGAATGGACTGAGGGAACAAAAGAGAAAAGGAAAACCCCTGCAGGTTCCTCCTTAATGGGGTGCCCTCATACCCACATGTAGAAAGCATCCAGGCCCCGGAGAAGGAATTTAGCATAGCACAGGGAGGCTATCACATGCCTTACAAACATGACTGTACTGTGCTGCAGCATGAGATTACTTGCTCTTGTACTTGAGGAAAGAGTATACATTCATCTTCACACTATACAATTTTTCATGTCTTCTCCTTTCCCCAGTAACTCAGTAGAAAAATTTTTTAAAGCAACTTGTGTTTCCCTACCCCCAGGCTCATGTACCTGAACACAACACCTCTGAGAAACAGTTCTTTTCAGTAAGCCTTGGCCATCTGACAGACTACAGGATAGCTAAGTTCTGCAACTGAAAAACCTGGACTACTTTTCTACAGACAAATGCTCACTGAATCCATTAAAGCTTCAGGCAACAGTGGACGTGTGTATTCATATGCTTTTCTAAATCTGTTCCAAGCTGATGAACAGCCTAAATGGATTTTAAATTTCATAGCAAGCTTAGGCTACCACTTTGTGTCTGCACTGGCTGCTATTCAGCCTAAGAATAATCTAATACTTTACAGCATGCTTCTGCTCAAAAGATAAAACTATACAGGCCTTCAGAAAAGACAAAGCATTTACATTTTTTAAGGAGTTCACTTTTGACTCCTTTGCTGTGATCGCAGTGTTAGCATTTTCAAAGTTTATACCTTGGAGGGCTATGAAAATAAGACTACAAAGTGCTTCCCCTTTACATTAGAATCAACCTTCCAAAGCAATCAGATGACAAGAACAGAACACAGATGACCTGAAGGTATTTCCAGACATCACATCAGCAGTTTCAGGATATATCAGATACTTTAAAGGTAAACAATACCACTAATTTGAGAATAACTATTTAGAGACCAGCTTTTAAGTGACCTCATTTCATCTGCTTGTAAGCACAATTCCTTTATCTATGAACTGAGGGCATGAATTACCACTACTGTGAAAATCTCTCTTTTAGCTGCTCCCAGTAACTAGCTGTGTGTTAGGGTCAATTTCTTTTATATTGAGAGGATGAAGCTTCTATAAAGCTTAATTATTTCTCTGTGGGGCTTGAGTGATGAAGGCACTTTGCAGCAATCAGTGGCTGCTTGGAAAAATGCTGGCTTAGAGTAAACAGCCGAGATGTGGATCTGGGCTGTATTCCCTTGTGCCAACTGGGGTTGTTTCAATCAGCATCGGTGCTGTTTATGTGTCTGAACAGGGTGAGTTGGGGAAAATGGGCTGTGTTCAAGTGCCATGACTAAATAATTAAATCTGCCTTCAATTTTTTAAAATTCCAAAACAAATATAAAAGATTTCAGAAATTTAAATGTTTCACATGTACTAGATTTAAAAGGAGTGTTTGAAATATATATACCAAAAAAGCAAAGAAGGGCCTGGAGGAATGCCACACCCCCCAGTGTGCAACATACTGCACACAGCCTAATGACACCATATGAAGATCCTCCTACATCTTATTCTCTGCTCCTTTTTCTGCTCTTTCTGGCCTCCATCCCTAGCCAACCATTCAGGTGATTGCTTTTTCTTGGCTTGGCCACATGTACTAGCACCTCTTCTGCCTCTCTTAGCATCTGCCTCTTGGAGAACTGCCTTTTTGCCCCTTTCTCCCGAGGGACAGCTCCACCTGGCCCTGACAATGGGGGTCTATATTCAGAGAGGACCTGCTACCTCGACCAGCTGATTACATTTTCAGTAGCACCATCTGTCTGCCTCCCTTCTTGATCACTTTAAGCCCATGGGCATTGCTTTCCTTGGTCACAATAAGAAACACAGCATCCTCTCTTGGCTAAAGGCTGAGTTCTGACTCAATCCTTTCCACTCAAATTGCACTGTGCAACTGAGAGCAGTGGAAAGATACAGAGTAATAATCACAGCGGGTTCGTAATGACAAATCAGCACTGGTAAGGCTTTGAATCAAGTGTCAGTGCCAAGAATTTGTAGCAGATTTGCTATGTTGCTGTGCTGTAAGCAAAATTTGGGTGGAAAAACAATGGCTGAAACAGTCAGTTGCAGAAAGTATGACCATTATTTCTGTACACACACACACACACCTCAACACATCTGGAAATGCAGCATGTAATTGATTTTACCCAATTTTGGTTAAAAAGCTCCTCTTAAAATGGTGTAGGATCAACAAGTCCTGTGGATTTCAGAAAGGGCTATACAGGCAGCCAAGCATTTCCATACTTATTCCTTTATGTGTATCCAATCTGCCTTATTGGCCAGGTTGCTATGGTATTCTGAACAATAAAAAAAGGGCCCTTTCGTATTAAAACTCACAACTAAAGAAAAATTTTCCATGTACTTAAGCTTCCATGCAGCATTCCATTACTACAATGTTTTCCAATTTGTCATTTGAAATTGCGTGCAACAGCCAAAACACCTGTCAACCACAAAATAATTGTTGCAGTTTAGCACTGAACTGCCTGGATGCACAAGGCAGCATTCAGACAGGCAGGCAAATTAGGGGCTGACTTCACTGATGGGGCTTTCACCCTCTGCCCTTGTTTGAACTTGTCTCCAGAGTGGAGAAGGTGCACAGAATGGATCAGGCAGAGGTGACACAGGAGCAGTAAGAACATCAACACCTCTGGGAAGCTCACGTTGCAACCAAGAAGTCTCCTCTGTTAAACTGGCAAGACTGACTTTTGATCCCCTTGAGAACTTTAGCTTTTGTAACACACAGCAGTCACGTTGAATGTTTCAGCACTTCAAAATGAAGGTAAATATTGATGTCTCACTTGCCAGCACTCCCAGGGAGAGCTTTGCCAGAGTGCAAGGTCCTTCCCACTGCACTGCCACGCTATCAGTTCTTGATGAATTAAGAATGAACCGTGCAGATTCACATGGGTACCAAAGTGCTGCTGCCAAAAGGCTTGTGCTGATTTGAGACACTCTGGGAAAAGTACAATGATACTTAATGGCAAAACTACTATCTCTGCTGAAGAAAACCTGAAAATCCAATTAAGGATCCCTAAGAAGATAAGAACCAGGGTAAAAAGGAACAAGCATAGTCCCATTTTAGAAAAACCTACATGGGTATTTATAGTCACACAGTTTTTATTTCAAGACCCCTTATATGAATGCACATTTTCTGATGCCAAATGCAAAGACTGATCTCTTATCAATCCATGATAACAACACCTACAGCTTGGTCAATACCTTGTGCATCAAGCAGTTGCCCTGCTCACTGTTTAGGACACCCAGTAATCCTGTCTTTTGGCTCCAAAGTGAAAGTTTTCTGTGCCCATATAAACCATGTATTATGTGCAGACACTGTCTCCTCTACTGGAGATAGTCATGGACAGTTCCCTAGATCCAGAAGTACTCACTTATTATGTTGTAGCCATAATGACTCAGTCTTTCATTAAAAGTACAGCCACTTAAAACTGTGGCAACAGAGTTGAAGCTTATACTCCCCATGAAAAGTATTGTTCAACCAGCACAGCCTTGCTTGCATGAAGGCCTTAAGCAATTGTACTTGTGTAAGCAAAATGTTGTCAAGCTTACAGCTAATAAAAATGTTATTTGCAATGCAGAAGCAGGGTATGTATTGCAATAATTAACTTGGACAGAAGATACCTTTTTCCTAATGGCATAGCAAAGCAATTATGCCTTGGATGTGCCCACTGGCTGTGCTGAAGAGTGACTAGAATGGGTGGAGCATCATGCTTGCCTTACATGATCAGGCTCAATAAAATCAAACATTTAAAAATACTTACATAGTCATGTCCTGATAATAAGCTCATGGCACTTAAAAATAATTAGGTGTTAAAGTAACAATAGAATAACATTTAACCACATATCCTACGCATATCATGGGATGCACGGCTATACATATCTTACACAGCTTTATCTTATAAAACAACATACTTGAGTGATGTTTTTGGAGCCACTTTCCCTCCAAGATAAGATCTCAGGCATCTGTCATCTATCTTGCTCCTATCAAGCTAAGGAGGCTGACAGTGTGAAAGAGAAAACCTACTGTAGCTTCCATTTCGTTTGACTTGTAAAGAGAGTCTGCAAAACACCAGAGTTCTAATGTTTCAGGAGTGACTATCAATGACAGTCATAAAAAGCATTTTCTACTCGTCACATCATCACATGTATCACCCCATTTTGAAATGAAAGAAATCCCAGTATCCCCAAGTTTATCAAAGACTGAGTTACATCGAGCAACATACCTTTGAGATGTTACTAGAGCGGCTCACAGAATGCCCCAAAGCCTTCTCATTCTGAAAGAGCAAGAACAGGATCACTGCAGCAACAAGTCACAGTTAGGAAAAATATTTAAAACTTGGCATTAGAAATCATATTCCATGGAGAAAGTCTTACAGATGGGGCTTTTAAGGATGTTGCTTCTACTGACATCAGACTGATTTACAATAATCATTGAATTGCTTTGTTTTTTTAACAAGATATTACCTTGCAGAAAATCACATAGGCAACATATGTACAAACTGACAAATACTAAAACAATTATTTCTTTTCTCTGAGGGTAGTGTAAAGGCCTTTACTCAGATGGCATTTATTCTGGAAAGGATACTTCTCAGTATGAAGACTTTTGCTTCACCTACATTTAAAGGCAAACATCCAATGACTAAAGCTGAAAGCTCTTGCTTAATGAAAAACAAAAATATCTCTAGTGATGTCTAGAAACAATTGTGAATAACCACATGCATGACACTTCAGGATACAGGGCAGTATTACTGAGGAACTTCCTTTTAATACAGAACTTAGAATTAAACTGAAAATATCATACAAGATGGAAATGTGAAAGCTGCAATTCTCAAAACTGAAATTAGTGATGATTGTATCTGTTATTCACTTTACAGTGTGCAGACTCTGACACATAAGGATGACAATTTTACCTCCCTCAAAAATTAACCACAGGTTTCAGCAAGGTATTTCATCCTTTAAGGAGACTTGGTTTCTGAACATCAGTTTACTGTAACTGTAACTGGACACAGTTGCTTCACTTAGAAGAGACTAGAAACTGCTTTGCAAGAACTTTTCTGAATAAAATCCAATGAAAAATACTTTTTCCTAAACAAGTACTACAAACAGAGCAAGTCGTAACATTCCATTACAGATCTACATTCCTCTAAGTTTGTAAATCTGGGATGCAACAGGTTTGAGATTTAAACCCTCTGACAAAAAGGCAAAGTCAGTACTTTTTCCTGTGGGCTTTGTGCTATGTAAGGGCTTCTAGAAATGCATCTTTTTGCTTGGGATTTTAGGAAACAAACTCTTTCACATTTATTCCTGAATAATAGAATAATAGAATAATTTATTCCTGAATAGAATTTAATCTAACAGAGACACCTTGATGGACAGCACTCTCTTCTAGTCTTCTGGGCAGTAACTGATCAGACAGAAATTGAGATCAGAAGTCCTACATCTATAACAAACAGGGGCATGAAAAATTCCCCATCAGTCAGCTGCTGTTAGTTCTAGATCAGCACGCTGGTCTCAGACCTCCTGCCTATAGTTTGCTACAATTCAAGCGACCCTTCCATGACTAAAGCCCACATGAAGTCAGCCTGGCTGGCTGAGCATTCAGATGCTACACCCAAACTTTTGACATCCCTGTGCTCTCAGATACTTCTTCCTACAGTTCCTCCTCCACAGCAACCTCAAAGCTTTTTGATGAGAAAAGAGAAGCAAAGGCATAAAACTTTAACATGTGCTTACAAAAGCAGGGTGTCCCTTCCTTACACCACCAGCTGCCTCTCAACACAGTCCTGGGCACTCTGTCAGCTGACAGAGAAAAATTGCATTGCCTTCATTAAAAACATGAGAAAGCAAATACAGTGTTCTGAAATTTCCTGTAGGAATCCGAGTATCTAGAAGACAGTAAAATAGTATTTCTGAAGAAAAGGGGAAAAGTGGTTAGGGAGCACCACATGCTAGTTTTGACTGACTGCCAAAATAAAAATCAGCAAGTATCAGAATGCAATATTTGTACACTGCAAGGCTGAGTTTGATTTTTGAGATGACTATAAGCTTTTGTTACATAGATAATAGTATTCCTGGAACACAAACAAACACACAAAGACCCTCAAAACTATGGACATAACGCTTATGTGAAGACTAACGTTGGACAGGACTACTGCCAGAACCTGTATGGCTAAGAACTGGCTCCAATCACAAGAAACAGCCTATCTGATTTCATCAGAGGCAGTGTAACCATAGCAACAGGGCAAAAAAAAAGTTCATTGAAGCTAGAGGATACAGGAGGAAGAAAAAAGGGGGCAGGAACATGTTCTCGAGCTATGACGAAAAGAGACCAACACAAGTTGGCAAGCACAAAGACTTGCCACTGCCTGTGTGAGAGGTGTGGGGGAAGCAGGCTGTGCTTGGCCTCCTAGGGATGTGTGGGAAGCAAACAGAGCAAGGCTACAGCAACAAGGGAAAATGATAGTGCAGAGTGAAACCCTTGGGTGAGAAGTTTCCCTGAAGCAAGACAGGTGACAGTCTCAAATCCAGCCCAAGGTGTCAAAGACAAGGATGAAATTAAACAGCAGAGGTTTCTTCATGTTAAGTCAATGCCCCCCACCAAAACTCCTGTCTAGCTGAAGAAGATACTTGCAAGGGAGCATGACTGAACTTACACAGGCACCTGTGCTGAAAAGGATGTGCTAAAATTCAATAAGCATGACAGGCTGGAAGACAAGACCTGTATTTGCACAACACAGTAGATGATGCAGAGTAAACACACTTTCAGCTGCTGCCACAGAAATCTGTCTCTTTGCCTCTGCTCCCAGAACTGATTTTATCTGATAGATGCCAGGAGCCTCCAAGACACAGATGCACATCTTATCTTTATTCATCTACTGTTGGAAACATACCTATCAGCGGTTCCAGTCAGCAGATGACTGCAAACAATTGGTTTTGTTATTGAAAAAGTGACAATTTTAAAGCAAAAAATCAGTCTTGAAAAGTATTCCCTTAAGGGCTATAGAGTGCATGCACATATCTATTTAGGAATCTGTGATATTCCTAATGGACTCCTAAGCTTAACATCTTAAGTGCTTTTTAACATCTCTGTTTCTTAGCCACACAAAGCAGGTAACATCATAATATCAACATAACATCAACAGGAAATTCACTATAGTAGATTTCAATAGCAGGCACAATTAATGAGGAACAGAAACATTAAACAGATAAAAATTATTTAAAAGGCAAACAAACAAATCTCACTTTTCACTCAATATTCATCACCAGTACATAGTACCAGTATAATCCTGGGATCTTTTAGAATTATTCACAACTGAATACTGACATGGGAATAGCAAGGCTAAGTTTTCATGGTACTATCACTCCCAACAAATAAAAACTTTCAGAGACTATTTCTAGTATGTTCTCACTGCACAGTAAGACATATTCTGGTTGATGATCATAATAACAAACTCTCCTCCAAACTCACTCTCCTTCCCTCATGCAAAAGCATTAGGCTTTGCACTTGAATGAAAGATCAAGACAAAAGCAACATCTGCAAGCAAGGACCCTACAATTATCACCAGTTAAAGTGTCACTCTCCTTTAGCAATTCAGTCTTTTTGTATGGAATAATGGGAATTGTGCCTTCTGAAGTCACCCTCCTCAACTAGAACCACGTGGCAGGTGTTTAAAAAACAAATGAACAAATCTCACCCAGAGAGAAAAAAATTAGAAGTGCAACACTCCTTCTGAGCCATTCACTTGGCAGTTGCTGCTCTGAGGTCCCCAGCAGCTAAATGTGGTTCTAGAAAAATGACTGAAAACCAGAAAAATTGCTACCCAGTCCTCTGGACGCTTACAATTGCTTACAATTGCCAGAATTCTTCGCCCAGCTTTCCTTCCTTCTTCTACCTTCCCCTTGAATTTGCTCCCAGCTGTGACTGACAGAGCTGCCTTCTTCCTTCAGCAGTTGCTTCAGCTCACATCTGCCTCCCTTCAGGGCTCTACACCTTGCCTTCTCCATCCTGCCTGGCTCGTTTTCCCTTCTGCCACCATTCCTCAGCTGCATGACATCTCTCAAAGCCTTTTCAGATCAGATATCTAGAAGATGATAATTTCCTTCTATCCTTCCTTTTGCCTCAGTCTTTCATATATTCAGCATTTCAAGTTATTTTACCCTTGCTTCCCTACCCTAATGTATCCATTTTCCACTAAGCACAACAGCTACATAATTCACACAGCCAAACTCAGAATTCCTGTGAACCCCAATGCATCAGCTCCTCTCATGGGAGCCAGAGCAGCCAGAGCAGCTCTTGTCCACTTAGAACACCACTGTATCAAACTGACCTTCCTCCAAACCTAGCTGTAGACTCACTGCAGCATCAGCAAGCAGGCACCCAAAAGAAATACAACTTAAATATCTCGGGCAGATGAGGGTAAACAATGTATCAGTAAAATAATTTGGTTTTGTATTTCCAACACTCTGTGTCCAGTCATTAAGGCAGGTAAATAGAAGACAACAGAGGAAGCAGTTTCATAGCTTGTGCAACCACCTTCTGGTTTCAACTACAAGTCACTTTTGTGACTACAAACCTAAATCCAGTCCTAAGAATGATTAATGCTAAACCCATCTTTTATCTCTGCTCATAGACCTGCAGAAGAAACTGCAAGCAAGCCAGATCCCAATGGGTTAGCAAGATGAATAAAAGTATTCTCTTTCCATCTCAGAAAAGAGGACAGAGGGCACCAGAGCATAGTAGGGTAGTCCTTTGCCCTCAAGACACCAATGGCTATGTGTGAACCCAGCACAGGCTTGCTTCCTGAAGTCTTAATTCTTTAACACACCAGTGACCTGTTAGGGCACTATATTCCCCATTTTGCAATACAATTTCTGTGTTACATTATCTTACATGATATCATGGGTTAAGAGCTTCATCTGAAGATAGGCGTTCTCCATCTAAAATCTCAGTAACAAAGAGCAGAGACTTTATTTTGAGGACAGTGTTACTGCAATGCCACAGAGAGAGATCCCTACAAGGCAAGTACTAATGTCTCAGCCCAAAAGAGACACAGAAACAAACCAGGTCAGACTGGCTAGAGCACTGCCAACTTGTGGTTTTCCACATGGACTCTGAAAGGCATTTTAGTTTCATTTTGTGCATTACAGTTGCATTTTACAATGACAGATTAAGCATGAGGTTGATATCTAGCAAAATCACTTACTGTTATCAACAATTCATGTCAATGAATTTTAACAAAGTCTTCTGGGTAAATGGTTGCTTTTCTTAATAAAAACTTTGCGGAAGAGAATGAATAAGTAACAACTGCTCTGATTCATACAGCAATTCTCGTTCTTAGATCTGATGAGAATTACAGAATGGAACCCAGAATGGCACTGCTTGAAATGGTGAGGTGCTGAAGTACTGGGTAGCTGATCCACGCAGGGCAAAGTGGCAAATCAGAATTGAAACTGTTCTTCCACTGAGTCCCACAACCAGAGCATGAATGCATCACTGCTCTATAAACATGTAGTCATACAAACCCAGGTATTGTTTCAGGTTTCATGGCTGTGTCAAATTTCCTGAAAACTTCTTCCAAGAATTTCTGCAAATCTAGCTCTGCAACCCTATACCTGTACAATATATATTAAAAAGAACATATGCTTTTAGTCTGGGAAGAGAAAATTGCTGCTGATAATATTGGCAAGCGCATTTAATTGTCTGAAGTAGATAGAATGAGAGGAAAGAAATGGGAGAACACTTTTGTTTGCAATTATTTCCTTCATCTGTCAAAACCAATGGATTGTTAGGTTACAAAAGCTTTGTCAGCACTACATCTTGTCACTGACAGAATTCGACATTTAATTACTTAAGTAAGAAATGGTACTTTGCATCTTATCATCTGAATATGACCTTTACTTCTTTGGTAGTCACCAGGTCATTGTGGAAGAGCAATAACTACCATCAAGGCTCATCAATGATTTTTGCACACAGTTAAAAGAGTCATGAAATTAAAAATAATGTCATAACGCACCTAGTCAAAAAACATTAATGGGATCTATGCTTAGCACCCCTGCTCTTGTGGAGTATTAACTTGAAAATACTTGTGCAGTGTTTACTTGACACTTGAAAGCAAAACGGTGATGGAAATCACACCACTTATTTCCTTTTTTTGCCATTCTGGAGACACAGTATCAGTATTAAAATAGGAATCCAAATCATGCCTCTTGCATCTAGTCCAGTATCTTCTGTTACTGGATAATCCCACTTGATTCCCAGCCAACAGCAATCAATGACTAAGTGCAGAAAACCAATGTAAGATTTCAAATCTATCATAAGGGAAAATCTATATCAAGTTCACTGTGAAAAACTCAGAGAGCTCTCTAACTTGTTTATTCATATTCACATTAAGCCACTTCACATAGTGGGAGACAAACTCAGAAAACCAACCTGACGGCACAAGATAAGCCTGAAAGTAAAACATAGGAGAATTAACAAGCTTTATTCTAGGCACTGAACTTACAGCTGTGCCTAAAAACATCAGCAACAGAAATAAAATCATGAGATCATATGGGTTTAACAGAAAAGACTGGCCAACAAAAGGAGAAGACAACAAACACACCAAATGGCTTCAATGGCAAAGTTCAAAGAACTTAGGAATTCAAAAACAGGCCACGGCCCTTGGGTTTTGGGGAGACAGGTCGAGAATGCTAGCAGATCACAAACAGGAAATAGAACTGAGAAGAAATTCAAAGATCAAGACAAACACAGCAGAGTGCAGAAGTTAAATAGGAATCTCTTGCCCACGTCTGTACCCCAGTGTGGACAGAAACACCATGTGTTCCATCTCCTTCCTGCCTGAGGAGCAGCTCTCAGAACTTCCATGGATGTGTCCAAGAGGATGCAAACTTGCCAGGCACGCAGGTCCCTACATGTAACAGATAGCGTTATGTGTTGTGTACTGCTCTGTGCCTGGCTTTGCCAGTTTGGTCCTAGGACTACAAGAGAGATACAATGCTTGGATTCTTGCTTGACTCCAGCCAGATGGTGGATAAGGTCAGAAGAGCATTCTCTTCAAAAAGGCCCTCTTCTCCATGGCTTTGTTCAACAAACCATTTTTCTGGATTTTGCATTGCTTTACTTTACTTCCAAAGGCTCTGCAAAGTGCTTCCTATCATGGATAACATGCATCTCCAGCTGCTGTTTCAAAATGGACATCTGACCTCCATCTTCCTTCTTTAACCATCTGAGCTAGAAGATGATAGATATGTCTTCCTCTTGATGACCAAAGGCCACCTCACCCGGAAGCACTAATTTTTATTTCTGTACAAGACCATCAGTCTCGTACACTGCACTAAAAACATACCAATTTGCACACTTTTTACATGCACATGCCATGGGCCCAATTTCAAACAAAGAAAGTAGACTACAACGTCTGGCACCCAACATGTTTTACCGATGCTCTTACCTTGCTGTTGCCAGACAACCTGCCTAAAATCGATGCACGACTTTATGTGATGCAACACAAAAAAATGAATCCTTCCCTCAGGGAACAAATTATATGAACTACAAAAGATGTGATCCAAAAATACACACCTTTCTTGATAATAGAAGCAGTACACATTAAGCTTACAGCGAAAATGCCATTTCAAACAATTTTGTGTATTTAACAGCAGAAAGAAAGAGACAGGCGCTGAGGAAGTCTGCAATTATAAACACATTAAAAGGAATAACATTCTATCTTTTACAAAGTAATTGCATTTAATGCAACTGCTGGAATTCTCATGGTACACTAAACATGTCAATATGCCAAATCAATTGACTATTTTAAACATCCACCCATTAAAAAACCCTCTAGGCAACTGGTAATTTGGAATTTCTCAAGCTGCCAGCAGACAACAGGAAGCCTGCATCCTGGAGAGCCTCTCAGAAGAGCTGGCCTTTCTCTGTGTCTGCAGGGTCCTGCAGGTGTCAGGCCATGTTTTGGCACCTGCAACTCGGGCCTGACACACGAGCCTGGATCACTGCCTCTGCTCATCTAACATGGTCCACAAAGCTGCTTTTATCTTCCACTCATAGCACCAAAGTATATTGCTAAAACAGTGAATTCATCTCTTAGCCAAGCTTACAATGGTCCCCTGAATCTAAAACCAGATTCAGAACAACACTAGAAAACTGTCTATTGCCCAAAGGAAGCTTGGTACTTCAAGTAGTTTCTATATTGCTCAAGGATTTGACCTTCTTTTTCTCCCTTTACATCTTAACGTAACATGATTGCTTATTAACCTATTTCTGACTGCATGGATCATAAGGCCAAACAATGTTCCTTAGAGAAATCAGAGAAATCACTTCCCAAATGATGCTGGGAAAGTGCTCAGGGTATTTTTGTTACCATTTAACATGACATGGCTGAAAGCACATGACAAAAGAACTCTTGAAAGAGCACTTGTAGATATTATACCTATTTAGCAATACCTAATTAGTACAGACCAGCTTGCTTTTTCCTGAAATTTTATCTTCACATTTTTATTAGTGCAGTCAGCAAAATATTCTGCCTGAAGCATTTCAAACTCAGTGTTGAATGACCACAGAAATTTAGGCAAATGATCAACTAGGGCCTACAGATGCCATTAAACTCACTGAGCCAAACACTGGTTAGAGGGAGATCCTTGTAAGACTAAATTGTGATGTTCTGGCAAATTTTATACATGTTACATTTCTAGCAACATTTCTTTGTAAGTTCAGACAACTCACTACAAATAGCTTCTAAGAAAAGCAACATATTCAGCCATCCTTAAAGCAAACACTGCTCTGGGAAAAAATTTTATTCACACCTAAGGGAAAAGGTACTTTTCATTTAAAAGACAGAGCATTTGAACTGCAGAATGTAAATCTTTTAAAGCATAAATGTGCTAATAAAAATTTTTATTAAATGACTCTTCAGAGTTCCTGACTAATTATCCAGGAAATTCCAAACTGACTATATACCACAAAAAAGGTAAAAAACATCCATGTGAGAATGCCCACATTTAAATACTTTTAAACTTTTTTAATTAAAAAAATCCCACTCCCCTGCTCCTCTTGGAAAAAAACCTACAAAACTAGAGAAAGCACATATACAGCCATCTACCTTCTCTTTCCCCAAAACTCACACCCTGATACCAGAAACAAAAGGCAAAAAACTCTTGAGTTGTAGCAAGCTACCCTAACCAGCAGCCCAAGAGCATTTTATATCATTTTGTCAAGAAAGCACAGCTGGTCTCACACAGGGCCTCACCTGATGCTGTTGGGTGCAGCCAACTAGTGTGAGTCCAGAGAGGGCTACCTGGGACCAGGGGGAAAACCACTCCTGGCCACAGCATCATCCATGGGCACCCACTGGCGTTCTGCACTGTTTGGTGCTGCGAGCATTTAAAGTCACAGCACTGCTACAGCGCCAGTGCATGGCAAGAACCTCATACAGCAGTGCTTTGAAACACCTGGCTACACCCTCCTGTGCCACTGTTAACCACACCCTGGCTCAGCAGGACATTTTCTGCAATTGTGAATTTCAGGGCTTCCTGCAAAAATTCAGAGCTGAAGAAGCCAAGGTACGGTATCTCCTGCTTTTACACATTTGTCTGTCAGGGCCATTCTGTTTGCTCACAGTTGTGTGTGAACAGCAGTGACTCAAGATGGCCATTTCTCACTGACCAAGAAATCCTGTGATTTGCACAGGGCTAGAGGGTGCAAAAGCACACAGGATTTAACACACTCTAAATGTACTTCCTGCCATCTGGGCACACTGCTGGCTCAAAGACTCTGACTGAGTCACTACCAACACCCTGACCGGAAAAAAAGTATTTCAGTAGCTACAGGTGGTAGTACGTAGTTTTAAAAACACTAATTTACCTTAAGGCATGAGAAAAAGATTAAAAAATTGCACTAAGAGTCAGCTAGAAAAACATGTTTGCCTTGCACGTGGAAATCTACATTTACTACACATTCAGCTGGGAGAAGCAGGAACACATCTTAAAAGAACCCCTGTGCAGGAAGGGACAGCTGTGCAGTGCTTACACTGTGCAACACTGAAGCCAATGAAGCTGTGTTGACTAAATTAAGCAGGGATGACCCAGCACAGCAGGGCCATCAACCTGCAGGCCAGCACACAGTAAAAGGAAAAGAAAAAAAGATTTTTTTTGAGCAGGTGGTGTGAATACAGAGTATGGTGCCTGTAGCTGGAAAGGGGATGCTCCATGTGGGCAGCCTCAAAACCTAAAAAGCTAGAAGACAGCAGAAGACTGTCTGAGGCAATTGGATGGGAGACTTACAAAACCTACCAGCTGAAGAGAAGAAGCCTTCCAGGAGAGCACTGCCCTTCACCCATTTGGGAAACTCAGCACAGACACTGTCTAATAAGGAGGGCTGAGGCTTCTGTGTGTCTGAATGAGCCAAATGCCAGCAGCTGCGTAAGAACTAAATTTACCACTACAGTCCCAGGAACGCCTGCATTTTCTGCTAAAATAAAATCTCTGGGCCATTAGCCTATTGAAACAGAAGCTTTTCCACTTAACTGAAGACATTTACTCATTCTCTTTCTGCAACTCTCATGCTCCAGTTCCAGTGAAATCCTGCTCGGTCTCGGAGTTTTTTATGGAAACGCACATGCATCAGCTCAAAAGTACTGATATTATGCAAGTAGTACTAAGCAATTCACTTCTTTGGGTTCCTCTGCCTCAGTCATTTATTCCCATGAAACAGAAAAGGAACTGCAGCTGTGGAGTGTGCTGGCTGACCTATTGGGGACAGTGCTGTATTCCTGCACTGACACAGCATTTTGTAAAGTTTACTTCCTAAGGGGAAAGGGTTATAACTAAGTCTCATACTCACATTAAATCTGCTCTTTATTTATCTAAAGCTTTGAGTGAGGACTTTTTTGTCACAGGAAATTGCATCAAAGTTATCTGGAAAAGTTTATTAACTTATACAATTTGACTTTTGTCAAATTGCCTTTAAATCGACCCCCACCAAAGCTAGATTTTAAAAACTCAGTTTTCATCTTTTCAGTGCTCATTGTTCTACACATTCATTATCTGCAGAAATCGCACTGGCTATCTGTGAAATCTGCAGCTGGTTTAAAAAACAATACATATTATTAAAACACATAATTTTGTATTTTTTTAAAGAAACTTTTAATACATCACGAAGAACCACTGAATAATGAAAGGCCTTTTTGTATATTTGCTGCCAACATATATAATCATACCTTTAAGGATGGCTGTTTTCTCTTACCATTTACACCTCTAATTGAGTGAAAAGCTGAAACAATGAAAGAGGGGTTCACCACTGGTACTAGAATCCAGCAGAGAAGACTGCCTTTGTGGGTAGGATTCTCAGTTTGCAAGCTTTTATACCTGGAGCATTGCATCAATCACATGCTTACTGATCCTTTTACAACAAAGTTCTCATCCAGAAATAAAAATTCTCAGTCCACACACCCCCTGCCCCATAAACCTATTTCTGATTCCTCTTAGTTTTAAAAACACAAAAAATAAAATTACCCCTGAATATAAGTACAATCCTTCCAGTCTGAAATGACTGCTGAAGTATCTTCCTGGAAATTGAAGAAAAGTAACTACTGCTTTGGAAATCCATTTTTCTTAAAAGCCAAATCCCAGGTAAGCAATATTGCTTAACTGGACATTACAAAATGAAAAAAATTCTCTCTTAGATTTTAGTTTTAAAGGGGCTCTTCAGAAGGCATCCAGCAAGAAAAAAAAAAAAAAAAAAAAAAAAAAAAAAAAAAAAAAAAAAAAAAAAAATTCTTAAAAAAAAAAAAAAAAAAAAAAAAAAAAAAAAAAAAAAAAAAAAAAAAAAAAAAGCAAAGCATTCTCTAAAGGACAAAACAGATGATTTGGCACAACAAGCACTGTGGGAAAAGGCAGGAGCAGAGGGTGAAGGATTAGATGCTGCTGAGCTGCATCTTGCAAGTGCAGGCAGTGAGAGTGATCAGACAGTACCACGGGATAAGGATGCAACCTGCATGAGCAACGGGACTGTGCTCTGAAATACAGAGACTTAAATGTACAGATTCACACCAGAACATTGTGGCCCACATTCAGACTCCCCTATACTAAAAATTCACAGTTTTTGTGTTTCAATACAAAGTTACCAAACATGAGTGAGACTGATGTGAATTTGCAAGGAAAAGCTAAGGATTAGATATGTTTATCATCTTTTGCATTTTAACTCTTTGTTTCCCTTTCAACATCCCTTACACATACGTGCTTTGCTCTGAGGAAGTCACAAATGTCACCGTGTTTTCACAGGCATCCAGGAGGAAATTAATAGATGAGATTAAATGATTCCTTACATCAGGCAAGACCTGAGACTGGTAAGCAGGGATTCCTGCAACAAAACAAGCACCATGAACATGATTCCCATGAACAATGGGAATCAACCCAGCATTTACAGATGATCAAAAGGTAACAGTTCACCCTGCAATTATGACAGTTTCCTATTATCCTTACAGTTCAAATTTTAATAATCCTCCAAATAGGGAGATAGAGATATTTAAGTATCAGGTCTGGAAAAAGTCTGTGGGTCTTTGGACATACTCCCTGTAAGTTTCCCTTGTATAATGCACAGAAGTGAAGAAAACATCTCATCTCTAGTGAAGTCACTGGGACAAACCTCTTCCAGTCACTTAAAACTCCAAGCTTTAGAATCTCAAAGTAATGAAATAGGCAGTCTTATCCTGCAGCTAAGAACAAAGTAGCATAACAGAGAGGTAAATAACAAAAGCAAGAGTTCAAAGGAACAAGTAGCCAATTTTCTACACAGATGCTCAGAAAAGCTGTTACATTTCTTGAAAGGTTCCTTAATACCATCTGTGGCTAGTACCCAAAATGACAGAACGAATGACATAAAAAAGAGGATGTAAAACTGGAAGAACCTCTCTTAGTACATTAAAGTATTTGGGTTTATCATTGAAATTTTCACAATTTTCACATTATCACTGAAAATAAGGCTGTACTACAGGACTGAAACTTTGGTGCACAGTGCATGTGATTTCTTATATTGCACCTTTCCTCCAAAACAGTGTTCCCCCTCCAGAGGAAATACTGCAGTTGTTCAGTGTTGAACAGCACTAGGGAGCAGCTCAAGACAAGAGCAGAACAAGATGATACCTGTAAAAGAGACGTGACGAGGCCAGTTTGCAATTTACAGCCTCTTTCAAAACACACGCCCGGAGTTTGATATCAGTATCCTGAAGCAGGCAAACGTGGCAGTTACTTGGCAGAGGAGAAACCTGAGGCACAAGGAAGTTATGCTGCCCTGAGTGAAATTCACCCCTGTTTGTACGACTGCTGTACCTGGTGTTGCTCCGTGTCACAGCCAGCAGCTGTGTCCTGTTACAGGCACGTGGCCCAACAGCGTGTGCGGTTTGCACAGGATGAGTTTCATGTACACTGAAACCATGCCAAAGCAAGGAGAACATGAGCGAGAGCTCCCCCCTCCATTCTTCTTGGTTGTAGAATGTAAATCTCAAAGCTGGATCTTGTCAGGGCATTGATTTTCACATAGAGTCTCAGACTTCAGCATCTGCTTTAAGAGCTGCCTCCCACAGCCCACCACCTGGCAAAACACTGACTACTTCTTAGTAACTGCTTCCTTTAAGTCAGTGATGCATTTCATTCCACCAATCTCATTTCAACCCTGAAACTTTTCTATTTGTCCCTACCACTTGTAAGTTTCAAATTGTCATTGCACTTCCCTGGCTGTATAATAACCTTTAGTTCTCTAAGCATGTGGTCCACGAGCATGCAGAAGGTGCTTCACAATGTCCTCATGGAAGCAAGGAAACTGAGGCTGATGCAAACTGATATATGTTCAAAGATGCCTAATTTGTTTTGTTTTGGGGTGGGGTTTTGGGTTTTTGTTTGTGTTTTTTTGGTAGGTTTTTTTTTTTTTTTTTCAAGTGAGGCCCCACAGCATAAGGAATCTACAGGCTTGTCAAAAAAAGTTAGACTTTCTCTAGGTGCTCGGATATTTAAGTTTTTCCAACCTTTGACACACTCAGAAACCCTGCTGCCTGTGCTCCCAAGCACATGGGCATAATTGGAGCACAGCAGTGTAACTGAAGTAAGAGGATTACATTTCAGGAGGAACATGTTTTGGTGCAAGACTAGAGGCTTATGGAGATTAAAAAACACTTTGCTTCCCAAAGTGACAGGGTGAAACCAGCAAAGCCCACACATAAACACTGCCATAAGTAAGCATTGCTTGGCATCCTTCAGCAGCAGGGGTACAGTGAGGAGAACAGCCAATGAACCAGTGACCACATCAAGTGCATCTTCAGCCACCCCCGCTGTCCCCAGCACCATCTTAACTCACATCACACCTGCACTCTGTGTCTCCTTGTGCCTTTTATCACTCTTGACTCTTCTTAAGGTACTGCTCTTCCCATATAAGCCTTCCCTTTTCTCCTGTCTTTCTACTGCTATCTCTATTGTCTTTCTCTGTATCCTTCCCCACCCCTGGAATAACTTGGAAATATTTTTTAATTCCATGCAACAAACAGAATTTGGGATGCTATACAAAGGAGGGTGACTTTCATATGAAGAATCTAGAATGGATAGAAATACAGTCATCTTCATAAAATCTAATCCTGGATGCAAAGGAAAGCTCTTGTAAGCTTTAGAAAATAGGATTGCAATAATTTTTAAATCCAGAAGGATTTTATTTCTCTACCAGCTAAGACTCCTTGGAAGTGGAGCATTAGATTTGGCTTCCAGTTCAACATACCCTTCTAGCAAATACTTACTTTTATTCCCTGAAAGATATGGAGTTAATCTCACTATACAAGAGTCACAAATACTGGAGGGCCTAGAACGACTGGAATATTCTGTCTGGATATAATTAAAACTCAGAATATTGTGCCAAATTCAATTGATGATTTCCAAAAAGAAGAGAATTCAGGAACAGGGCTGTGTACCGCTCAGCAATACAACACATGGCAAAAGGCTGGAACTGATTCAGAAATCTTATAACCCAATACAAGGAAAGATGACTACAGCAATCAACAAAAAGCTCTAAGAGGAAAGGATATTGGTGTAAAAACTGGAGGTTTTAATGGAGTAGAAAGACTGCTAGGCCTATTTATGTCAAATGCATTAAAATGCATACATAGACATATATACATATATATTACAACAAAAACCCCCACAAACTACATTTTGTTTTCATTTAATGGAAAGAATTTGCACTAGACGGGGTCAAATCAAGGGCTACAATAAACTAAGACAAAGAAACCCTCTCAAAAGAGAAATCCTTCAAGTGTCACCTCAATTTTAATGACAAGGTAGTTGATTTCATTCGTACCACAGACAACAGCAAAGAAGAAAAGCTAGGCTAACCACTGAGGAATGGCTGAGGAACTAGGAGGTGCACTTTCTGTAGTCAGACCTTCATGGCCTTGGACACTAAACCTTCCCAAAGCTCAGCTGAAACGAATGGGACAGAGTCAGAGATCACCTCTGAAAAACACTGACAGGTAAAAGTAGTTCACACCTAAAAATGGTAAAGAAGAAGACAACCTGCAAAAATGCTCACATTACAATGAGCAGTTTCTCTTCCCACTGCTGATCAGGAGCTCATGTTTCCTTCTTGTTAAATTCACACTTCTTGTTATTGCAGATGCTCTGTTTTCAGAGGTATCTGTGTTCACCCTTCTTCTCCCTCCAGTGAAAAGCATGTTAACGTCTTCCCTGGAGTCAGACATGTGAGAAGGTTTCTACTTGTGCTTCTGCAAATCAAAAGCAGCTGCTACATAGCATGGTATGGCAGAAGTGAAAACTCTTTTAAATAAAAAGCAGAAGAGCAAGAAAGGGAAAGGAGGACAGAGCAAGTAATAAGCAATATAATCTGCAATACAACTGAGGAAGAAAAAACCAAAATAGATAATCCTCCTCCACCCCTAATTGTTTGTCTTGCTTTGTTTTTCTAATGACAGGATATCTCTTATGTTTCTTTTCTGAATTTTGGATGAAATGTAGGTCTTCTGATGACAGACAATTTGCACAAACCATTAATGGTTTGAAGCATCAAGAAAAACTAGACTGAAGAGCCTGATTCACAAGCTTTTTCATGGGCTAGGGGAGAGACTATCAGAGAGCAAAGGAGAATGCAGAGTTCCTTTCCAACTGTACCAACCCAAGGAATATTCTTGTCCTTGTTGTACTTTACTCAACTTTGAGATAAATGGGCTGCAGAAATGAGACTGTTAAAACATCCATCCTACACCTGCTGCATCTCAGAAATCCTTTCACAGAAGAACCTCAGCTCCCATCACTTCCAGTTGTCATCTGCCATAATATTATTGTAATTTTGTAGGATACACAGTTTCTTGATCAAGAGACTGAAATAAAAGACAAAAATCTGCATTTGGGCCAGATTATCACTGCATTTACCTAGCTTGATTTTTCAATATGAATTTGGCCTCTGCTCTGTTTGCTTTTTAAAAAGATTGACTTGAATTATCACTTACATTGTCCTAAGCCTGTTCCTCTCCACACAGGACAGCTTTGTACTTTATGCCAGGTAACCAGGAGAGAGCCTCAACCTTACCCCTAAGAGGGCTTTGCTCCAGGACAGCTGAGGGAGACAGAAGAAAGGTTTATAGAAATGGCTTCTTGTAATGAGCTACATTTCTCATTATCCATAACACTACAGTTTATTAGGAGGAGTGTAGTTCTTTTATTTTTAAACCACAGTGTGTAGATTAAGGCAACCTTACTAAAAAATTGACTTGGTCCTGGAACCACTCTTCTTCTTTACATTTAATACAGCATTTTTGCAGAAGAGAAGATGCCCAATGCCTAATTAAGATAGGGCCTTTGATAGGGTTGTAATTTATTTAAATGCCACAGCCAGTGAAAGTCTGCCAATCAAAATAAGCTTTATGGACAGAGACAATTTTTTCTTTTTTTTTTCTTTTTTTCTTTTGCCTGTCTACCATATGTTTGCCATTTAAATACAGGTATTTTGGTAAATCATGAGCCTTCAAAGTACATCCTAGACTTACAGCTCTCCTGGCCTTGCAGCCATTAAGAAAAATAGTGACAAAATGTCATTCAATTGTGAAAATGCTTTCAGTTGAAAAGCTGATGTGGCAATGATGAGGTATTGTCATAACAACTTCCCACCAAAGTTCATTACTTTAAGGCTGATGAAAAACAACAGGGACAGTTATAAACCACTGTCCCTTAGAAACCAGCAGCTCCCAAGCTTTGTACACAAATCCAGGGATGCCGACTGCAGCTCAGCTCATGTTTCTTAATTTAAGAGCTTCTGTCCAACTGTAATAACTATACCAGACTGCAGCACAGATGATCACTAAGTCAACTCCTATTCTGACCCTTAATTGTAACCTGGGAAATGAGAAGCCAACAGAAGTCAGGAGACTAATTTCACTTGAAACAAGAGATATTTTTAGGGAGAACAACATGTAGTCAGTATTCTCACAAAGACCAGGGTGGATGCAGAGCCACAATTATGGAGAGGGAAGTATTAAAAAAAAGGTAAAACAGCAGAAGCAGAGTTCCTGAGCAGTGCAGACAGAAAACAAAGGGATTACTACTCTAACCAAGATGGCCCAGCCTGGATTTGAAAGTAGAGCTGGTGCCTCAAATAGCCTAAGGTATTACATCTGGCTCTTCAAACTAATCTGACTCCTTTGAGACAGACAAATACCTCCTTGGGGAACAGTGTTGTTACATTTCAACATCCTAATATCAACCACTGACTGTCAATTGAGATAAAGTAAGTACCCCAGCGAGTCATAAAACACTAATTTTCCATTATACAGCAAGAGAGAAACTGATAAACAGTAACAACAGCAAAATTAGTAGTTAACAGAAACCAGATGGAATGGTAAAAAGTGTTCAACTATTAACTTAATATCAACAGAAAGAAATAATAGTGTGTAGTAACCACAGAATGTCTGAATATGGAGACCAACCAACCAACCAACCCAGTCAGCATAAGGGAGTTTAAATTCATTGGTTTTGAGGTTGCTTCCTGGTACACTAGGCTAAGCTGGGACTTGACATTAAATTAGAAAAAGGGAAAAAAAGATCCCCAGAGGAGAGAAAACAAAAATCCATGTTAGTAGCATCTCAGCTGCCCATCAGAAGGTGCAGAAACCAGTCTCTGGAAGAACATTTTCTCCCAACACTCTCCTGCTACCTCTCTTCTGAACTGCCAAATTCTACACTGAAGAGCTTCAGATTCCCTTTTAAAAATAATGAAAAAAATCATGCATCTCCACAGTCTTTGCTAGGACCTAGTTCAAGGAGCCTAGTTCTAGGAACGTGCCAGTTCATCATCAAATTGCCACTTGAAGCATTACTGGCTCTAGTACTCAGGATCCAAACTGTTTAACACCTTTTAAACAACGACAATTCAATTTCAGTGAGCTCTTACACACAAAAAACCTCCCCATTACTCAAGTTTCAAAATTATGAAATTAGCTTAAAATGTATAAAACAAGTGCATGCATCCCCAATCAGATGCTGAGTACACCAAAATACACGATAAAAACAAGTCAGCAGCAGTGCCCGGTAACTGCAACAGAGGAAGGAAATCTTAAAAATACACATTTCAAGCATTACTTAAAAAAAATTGAGTAAGATTTAAAAAAACAAGAAACTTTTATCTACTATTTTCCTTTCAGTTATGTGCAGGACAGATGCATGGGAACGCTCAATGCAGAGAACACAAAATTACCATTTCTTTTAACATACTCATTGTTTTGCTTAGATTTTGCTTTTGTTGTGTTACAACTCAGAAAGAACTAACAATATGTTTTAGTTGGGGTGTTTTGGTTTTTTTTCTTTTTCTTTGCTGGAGGGGTTGGGATAATGATCTGGTTTCTTTTCTGCTGGTGGTTTTTTTTTTTTTTTTCTTTACTGGAACTGAAATTCAAGGTGGTTTTTTTCCACCAAATGAAGCTGCCATTCAGAGAGGCAAGGCTGTCTGATGTTATCACCTAGCCAACAGGTTGAAGTAATTGTGTCCTTTGCCAAAAGGCATAACAGAAAAAAAAATGGACGAGACAAGGGGGAAAGGAGTGGTGGGGAAATAATCTAAGTAGCCTTTCCTGAATTGCTTAACTGAAGAACTGGGAAAATCACTCCCTTGCAGTGCTCTTCTACATAATCTCACCTTCTCCAAGCCAATAATGTCTTTGGAGTACATCCTATGTTTTTAAGCACTTCTGAACAACTTTACAGTACCTTCTGGTGTCTGCAGTACATCAAAATAAGAGAACTTGGAAGAAACAGCAGTGGTGGATATGCTTTGTCCAGCTGTAAGATGAAAGGCTTGAGTTGAGCTGTTTGGATTTCCTCGCAGCTAGGCTCATAAAGAAAGCACTTGAATGAAAAATTCCTGCCAAGCAGGAGACAAAGTCCAGGGCAAGGATATTTTAATTCATTTCAAGAAGGGCAGCACCCAGTCAGACTTAAATGAGTCTGTGAAGTGATACTGGCAGAGAAAACTGTTACCTCCTTCAAGCCCACTGAGGAACTCTCTTGTGAAAAACGACATCAGTGAGAGTAAAAGATGACATGAACCTCACAGGTTTTGCTCCTGAGAGAAGCAGTAGAACTGTACAGCATCGGTCTTCAGAGACCTACTTTTCTTTAGCCAATCTGACCCTCTAAAATTTACTTTCTGAGATGACTGGCAGAAGCATTGATTGTTTGACTGCTTGTTCTTGATTATCTCTGTTTAAGCCACAGAAGGTTCCCACACATTTTGTAACAGCCACCAAGCAAATACATTCAGCAGCACTAAACAGCCTTTAGCAGTTACTTGGAGAGCTTGCAGTTAAGATAATAAAGTAGCACCAGGAAAGCTCCCAATCCCTGCCTTTGTCTTTCATTCAAGCATAGCAGACACATCATAGAATCTAGGAATCACTAAGGTTGGAAGAAACCTTTAAAATCATGAAGTCCAACCATCCACCCAGCACTACCACTGTAACCCCTAAATCCCATCACCCAGCACCAGATCCTGATACCTCTTAAACACCTCTGAGGTGGTGACTCCACCATATTCCTGGGCAACCTATTCCAATGCCTGATCACCTTAACAGTTAAGAAATGTTTTCTCATATTTAATCTCAATCTCCAATCTCATCTTTAGGGCATTTTCTCTCGTCCTTTCTGTGGGTAGAGTAGAAGAGACCAGTCCCCACTTGGCTGTAACCTCCCTTCAAGGCAGTTGTAGAGAGTGATGAGGTACCCCTGAAGCCTCCTCTTCTTGAGACTAAAACACAGCTGCCTCATCCATTTCTCATAAGACAAATTTTCTGGACCTTTCATGAGCCTTGCTGCCCTTCTCTGGACATGCTCCAGCACCTCAATGTCCTTTCTGAAGTGAGAGGCCCAGACCTGAAGGCAGTACTTGAGTTCTGGCCTCACTAGTGCTGAGTACAGGGGGATGATCTCTTCCCTGGTCCTGCTGGCCCCACTACTCTTGATACTGGTCAAGATGCCAAAGGCCCTCTTCGCCATCTGGACCCACTGTTGGCTCATATTCATCCAGCTTTCAACCAGCACCCCCAATCCTTTTCTGCTCTCAAGCCACTCCTCCCCCAACCTGTAGAGCTGCACACAAAAGGGACATTGCTAACAAAGAAACATGGATTCCAAGACAGATTACAAAAGAGTATTTTTAGGAAATGCAACTGTAAGAAAGAAATGAGTAACTTTAGCAACAAGTAGAAAGAATCTGTAGGTGAAAGCAACATATCTAGATGAAGTGAAATTTAACAAAATTAATCTCAATGTCAAAAACACATCATGTAGAGACATGAAAGGGAAAGAGAGCAAGTCACAAAAAGACATCAAAAAGCAGAGGAGGAGGGAAGAACAGCATAATCTGAAATTCTCTCTGTTCTTTACAGATTTATGAATGTTGAAAATCACACAGAAAAAGTTTCTTCTTTTTCTTTAATTTGTGTCTTGTTTTTCTCAATAACTCAATGCAATAGTAACTCATCAAAGTTTAGCTCTGCTTTGTAAGTTTTACTGAACTGTCTATTGACAATTGCCTATTTTTGACCTTCTCCAAATGCTCTTCTAAGATTGTCATGCAGGGGCAGGGCTTCCCCCTTGAGGCTGGCTCATTTCTACTGCAGCTGACAGGACTCCTGCACTTCCAAAACCCTTTGCAGTCCTTTGACATAACTCACAGTGAAGGAGTTATGTGACATGCAAAGTGTTATTAACAAATACAGAAGGTACAACTGGGTAGCTGTAACATTTGTGGTCATGCTGCATACGACACAGACAATTCTCTGTCAAAGCACTCATCACAAAAGTTGTACCTATTTGTGCCATCTTCCAATATATTTGGGAGGCACTATTATATGGGTGATGGTATGCCAGCTTTTGACATATCACATAATTGCATGACTCCTTTTTTACTACTCCCTAAGCATCTCCTGTTGAACACTGCCACAAGGTGCTTTAGTCCAACATGGTACAGCAGTTCCTAAGTTCTCAATTCTAGCTATGGTCTTAACTTTGTTGACAACTTCAGTACTCTTGTTATGAGTGTAAGGGGCTCTTTAGGTCTTTGAGTTAGTTCTCTGGATTAATCAGCATTCATGAGATATGCATTTAGTGCTGAAGGGTTCAAGAATACATTATTTTCCACTCCCATACAGGAGATGATTCTCTCCAGAAACTGAATTTAGATCTTTGTAAAAAATCAGCAAATCAGAAAAACAACAATACATGACAGGAAGAGAGCAGGAAAAAAAAATGCCACTCGTGCCTCAAATAACTATAGTGCAGAGATGCAGTCAGACAAAAGTATCCTAGGATTACACTAAAAAAATGACAAAATCAAATCAAATTCCCCAAATCCCAGACTGCAATTGTTGCTGTTGCTTCCTTCCTGACCTCCATTTTCTCAGTGCTTTCAAGCTGCCTGCCTTTACTAGCCTCACACAAACTTCTCCAGGAGCACAGTAAAGGCACAGTAGCTCAATCTCTCTGCAGAGTCCAGTGCAGAGGTGGTCTGACTTGGAGAGATTTAACTGGCCTATTGTATTCACGATTTTATACCTCAGTCCAAGGTCATCAGCATCAGTAGGACAACATTTACAAATGGTGTTGAAATGCCTGTTAGCTTTAAGCTCGGATGTTGTGTGTGCCTGCAATCATCTCACTTCAGGATTGTTCTCTAAACATTTGCTGAAGGTCAAATACATGACCAGGTAGGTCCAAAGCCAAACTGCAATCACTATCATTTATTGTATGCAAAACATTCAAATGCAACTTCACCTCCAGTCTGTTCACTTGCTGTTACTTTAATATGAACACACAAATAAACTGGACCAAACCTGAGTTGTGCTGAGACAGCACATCATTCAACCCTTTACCCAAGACCTGCTCAGAGAGAAGCAGCTGCAGCTTGGCACATCTCTGCACTAATGTGCTCATTCAGCTCCTAGACTGGACTTGTCTGTATTGACAGTCATGTCCTGACTCACTTGAGTTGCAGTCAATTCATGGAGATGCACATGGCTGCCTGCTATCTGTCTCCACCAAACCTTACACAGCTCACATCCCTACTGGATTTCTTCCCATTCTGCAGCCATTCCCAGGAGGGAAGAAATGTACAACAGCATTTCAATTGTTTCTGCTCAGATATCAGAACATCCTGTACCTTTTGGACAATGAGATGCAGAATTTTGGGGAGGTGTGGTGGGAGGAAACAGTCTCTGTCCCTCCTCTTACTGACCCTCCCTTGTCACCAGAGGCCAAGACATGCCCATGATGAAGTGGCCAAACCCATTACAATGTTGAGGCTGAAGCACAAGGAGATAGATGACAGCACCCCTTTGCCCTCCTCCATCAGATGCAGGTGCAGAGATCTCCAGCCTGGCATGCTGCCCATCCTCAAGGAGGTGCAGAGAACCCTCCTTCTGCAGCCCCATCACTGTTTCTCCTCCCAGCCCCACCCATGGGAGGAAGGAAGTCACCGTCCTCCCCTGCTGCTGGCAAAAGAATGAGTCTTCCCTGTTTTCTACTACTTTTCCCAAGGACATCACAGATGGATGTAGTTTATATGCTATTACAGTATGAAGCTGCCTTTATATCACAGAACTAATAACTCCTCTTCCATTTGCTGCTTTAAGACAAATATAAGCATACTCTTCATTTCAGTTTGTGACATTTCTTGCTGCTGTTAAATAGGAATATTTTAATTGTATTTCTGATTCTTCCATTAGAAGTGTTTATATTCCATTACAAACAGACACTGGGATAGGAGATGAAACTGGTAAGGAGTTTTATCAAATAAGTCTCAGCCCTGCTGCTTGCCACAGCCTGAATAGAGGGTATGTTGTTTCCTCTTCTGGTTTGATTCCAGCTCTTCACAGTGATCTACAGAAAAGTAACAAAAATTTGATTTCTGCCCTTTTCTTCCTTATTTATTACCTTTTAAAAAATTTTCAGTACAATCTCTCACCTTCCTGTATCTCTAAGTAATGCCTGAAGTGTTCTATTCAGTCAAAATATTTTTGTCACCCTTAGCTGATGGAGCAAATCTTAGGCAAATTTGGAAGATATTTTAATCCAGAACAATTCTCAGATGTGAAAGTTTATCATCATTGTTACAATGTCTGAATTTTTAAAAATTGTAAAAATCAGAATAAAACTTCTCTTTCCAAGACTGAGATTTTATGATCAACAGTGTCCATCCATATGATTTTATGATCATAGTCCATCCAGGTCTCTCATGTTTCCATTTCTTGAAGATTTTGAGGAACTTCTGAAGCATAGGCATAAGCCCAACCACTTTCTTATGACATCTCAAATATGACACTTTCACCTGGGCCCAAACTGGTTTAAGCCAGGGTGAACATGTTTGAGTCTTCCCTGTGCAAACCATGCTGTAATTGTGGCTTTCTGCTACAGTGATAGTATTAGGTAGTATTTGATTATAAAAAAGAATTAATAAAATCAACTGAGTGAAGGCTGAGTACAGACAAAATCTGAATGTGGATAGTTGAAAAAGAACAATATGGAGAAACTTTTAGAAAATCTAATTTCAAATTATCAATATATTAAACATGCAAGGGCAGAAAAAACTCTTCCTTCCCCATACCCTGATGACTAGATAACATAACTCTGGACTCTAGGTGTAACTGAGCAGCAGAAGAGTAAAATAAACTTAAAGATTTTTTTAGCAATAAAGTGTAAGTCACATAATCATGAATACATTTCCACTGACTTGAGTCAATTAACTAACTGCACAGGACCTCTTAAGTCTAATAAAATCAGATAAAGAATTCTGCTAGCCAGCTTCCATGGAACAAGGATCTTACACATTGAAAGGTCATACATTCAGTTTTGAGAGAATATTAGACTGCCAGCTCTCTATCTTATGGCAAATGTTGAAGCATCTGCAAAATTCAAGTAGGAGAGCAATTCTCAGAGTATGCACAGCTTATAAATTTGAAGAACTTTCACACATAAAGTCAAAACAAGCTTTTAAAGTTTTAGAGTCAACATTTCAAGTTATTTAGGACTACCAAAAGCATACATGTGTCCCCCTACCACAGCCACAGACTGATAATGTGTGGGACAAAATCCTGTAACTCACAACTGTTAAGAGGCAAAAAAGAAATGTCACTAAATAACATATTCTTGTGTACATACAAATTTTATCCTCTTGGAAGACAACATACCGGCAGGCAGCATACATTTAAGCTCCACCAAAAACACGTGGCCATTAATCTCCTGGAGGATTTCACATAAAGCTGACAATTTTTGCTTCCACTAGCAATGCTTATTTACTAAATCCTGGACTGGACTTCAAGCTATCAAGCTATGAAAAGAAAACAAGTCATCCGCACAGCCAAGCACCATTTTGTCCTGGTTGTCTAGCAATGACTCTTGATCTTTGCACTGTCAAGTTTATCAGCCCACTAAAATAAATAAATAAACAAACTAGTAGATAGATAGATAAATGGCAATCTCCCCAAAGCTCAAGCAGATCCCCAAGAGGCAGGACACAAACTCGCACAGCGCAGTTCCCAGCCAGAAGCAGCAGACACACACACACAAGCACACTTCAGACAAACAAAGCAAATAGCGTTTGAACATTCTTGCCAAATGAGATTGTGTTTGTGTACCTCCCTCTCACACATATGCACAAACCCACACATTACATAGCAAATAATGCTCACAGAACAGAACAAAGACCCTTTGTTATTGTTCCATAAGGTTTTGCAAAATCCCCTTCTTTGTCTAAAACTGAATTAACAGTATTGCTAGAGCCTTAATAATTTAAACATACAAAGCTTGCAAAAACAGATTATAGATTTCTTTTAGAGCAACTGGTAACATTAGAAAATGCAGATATGCTTTGAGAACAGAAGCTCCTATTTACATGCATTTTTATTCAGCAAATTAAAAAAAGTAGCAAATATTGCAGCCATTCAAACACAGACCCTCTGAAAGGACACACTGGTGCTTAAGGCTTATCACATCCAGCTGTGTTTTAACAGAATCTCTTAAGGTTACCTTCCCCCCAAACTGAAGTGCTAAATAACCAACAAAATTAAAAAGCCACCTTAAAGAAAAACAACTCAAAAATTTCCAAAACCCAGCAAGTTGTCTCCCTGTTTTTAAACCCCAGCACCTTTAGAAGAATGTCAGCATGAATGAAGGGAACACGGTAATAGAAAATAACGCATCTTCACAATTAGAACTGAACAAATATGACACTAAAAGGGATCACTGAGGTAGCACTCTAAGGAGGAGCCTCTCCAGATCCAGCTCTCCCTTGACAGAGGCTGCCCTGGCACACATTTAACTTGCAGGGCTGAACAGCATCCCTCTGCTGACAAGACATTCTCCTACCTGAAGCTTCATTTTCCAGCATGAATGCCTGTGTGTATCCCCAGTGCAGCTTCTCCTGGTTGCATGACTCCTGTTCTTCAGACTAAAGAGACAGAGGGGTTTCAGCAGAGCTGCAGCCTGCTCTACATTTGGCCGCAGATGAATAGAAAGAATTGGTGCAGTACTTGCCTGGGCTTGTTTAAGTCGCCTAAATATAAATACTAGTGTAGCTTAAACTAGACTAACTACTTCCTCCAGCTGATTACAGTGAAAAGAGCTTGTGATGAATAATGCATGAAAGCTCCTATGAACACGCTCCATTCCTTGCAGCAGCTGATGTCCACCTCTCCCTGCTTCCCCAAAGCAATCCTTAGCAATTTTTGTGCTATGAAGCATAACAATTCTCCAAATGTCCAAAGAGCAAGGAGAATGACCCTTCCAGATCCATTTTCTTTCCTCATTAGTCAAATAGAACTGGTGATTTTCTTTTTTCTCTAATAAAAGTAGACACAGCTACAAGTCAAAGAAGGCATGATAAGCACAGAACCACATCTCCAGGACAACATAACACTTGTAAATTCAGTTGCTTAGTAATTAATTTTTCTTAAGGGCTGTGATGCAAGAGAAGCTGTGTAAAGATGAACACTGAAGACAGCAAAAGAATGTGACCAGAAAAAAATATTGTACAAAGAAGGTGGAAAAAAATGCTTACTGCAGCTGGCGAGTTCAGTTGACTGTTTAGAGAAAAAAAAATAGTTCAGGAGAACTTAGGGGGTGGATTAATATGGGGGATAAGTTCACATGTTTATTCTCTTAAGCAAAAAATTTTGCTGTGTTAGTAAAATTTTTCAAGCCAACTACAAAAATAATTTTCAGGTATTCCAAAGAGTGAACAAACAGAAGAGTAATTTGCACGTAATTTATTTGCAAACACAGTTACTGAAATAGGCAAATGTTACTTTTAGATTTGGCTCTATTTCTCAGAATTATTTTGTTTTGGTTTCTTTGTTAGATACACATCAAGTTATTTGGCATTTCTGTATCAGTAACCCACTGCAATCCGAGTGACACTGCTGTCCAAACACAACTGACAAGGCTCTCAAAAGCCATTAGTTTCCTGTAAAGGAAATGTGGCTTGTCAGTCTCCCAAGCAACAAGAGTTAGGGCCAGAGGAAATGGCCTCAAATTGCACCAGAGGAGGTTCAGATTGGCTATTTGGAAATATTTCTTCACCAAAAGGATTGTTAAGTGTTGGAACAGACTGCCCAGGGAAGTGACTGAGTCACCATTCCTGGAGGTATTTATAAGATGTAGATGTAGTGCTTAGGGCTCTGTTTTAGCGGTAGACTTGGAAGTGTTAGGTTAATCATGAGATGATATTGAGGTCCTTTCCAGCCTGAATGATTCTATGATTTACAGTGAGAGACTTCATGCAGCTTCCTAAATTTTGAACCATGGCTTTTCAGTTTGGGCATAACTTAATTCTCTAGACAGCTCTGAAATCAAGTGTCTCAGATCACATAGAAGCTAAAGAGACAGTTTCTGCTTTATACCTCCAATTCACACAAAAGAGAGAAAAGATGAAGACAACAGAGACTAGAAACAGAAAGGGATATTCAAAATATTAGAGTCATCCGAAGCTCAGTTATGACTGCTTGTTACTTTGGAAGGACTCCTCTTTCACCTCTGCTAAAGGTGGTCCTCCTGCATGGATCAAAGCTCATAAATGTATCAAACTTATGTCCCTCTAGATGACATTATCCATACAGTTACATTTATTGTTGTGCTTTTGCTGTGATACCCTGGTACATCAGGAATGTGATACACACACCACAAGGCACAGAAGAGGATTTACCTTTCCATCAACTGCATGTTTTTTACATACCAACTCCATCTTTTTACTCTAATCAGTTCTTGCCACATCCACTTTTGAACTGAAGTTTTCAGAGGACTGCACCCCATTCAAAATGCAGTTTTAGCACAAAGTTACATGGTACAAATCTGGTGGCAAAGATCACTGTGAAAATACTTTTTTTCTCATGTTCTCCCTCTTACAACACCCTGAACTAGACAGACATTTCATCTCATCCAACACAGTGGTCCCATATCCTGTGCACTCAGTAACTCACTGTTTCTCCCTCCCTCCACCACAGAATATGCCTTTTAAAAATGAAAAACTCCAATGCAAAATCATAGCCACATAAGCATTATCAGCTCTACAACAAAGGCTACAGAAACACTTCACTTACTAATATTTACAGATAAACAAACCTCAAGGAGGCAAAGTATCTGAACATTTAAAAACTGAGGCCTTAATGTCTTTCTTCAGGCTCCTCCATCATGACTTTAAACGTGGGAACCAAGAAGCTTCCAGAGAATTAGCAGAGCTTCCTATGGTGAGAAAGCAGGGGCTCTGCATAAATCCAGCCTTGTACACCAGGTAAGCAATCAGACTGCACATGGCAGATGCAGAACTACTTTACAGAGAGAGTTTCTGTCTCTGCAAAGGAAGCCAAAGGGGCTACATCTTGTTAACAAACAGAACTTCTGCCTTAGCTGAACTTGGGCTGCTGTAGATTCACTACCCAGATGTTTTCTTTCATATCTGGAAGATAGTGTTGAATTCTGAGGATTCTGAGGATTTTTTTTTCCCAAAGGCTCTAACTCTGAAGCTAATGGACATGAATTGCTGGAGGGGAGGGGGAAAAACATGCCATAAACACGCATTTCTAAGGCTTCTATAAAGGGAAGCATGTTATCTAAGCTCAGTTAAAAATTTCACATAGCCCTTTGGATATTTACCCTCTTCCTCTTAGTACATCAGGAGGTTGGGTGAAAGGTTATGAAGGCTGGTTTCTAAATTCAATAGGTGTGTTACTACCATTGCAAAGAATTATGCAAACACAACAAGCTGGAAGAGAAATATGGTGTAATTATGTTCTGCACCAGTGTTACACCAGTGAACTCTCAGCAGAACTATGTGTGCACGTGGCCCACGGTACCGCCCTCGTGACACCAGGTGTTATGTGTAAGTCTCTGGGAGAAGCAAACCAGAACAAAAACAGATGAGCATGACAGTAACTAAACACATTTTATTATTGCATACCATTTCTTAGACCACTCTCTCCGCTGCATATTCAACTTAAAATGTAACAAGAGAATTAAAGCCCGTCTTCTAAAGAGGGTGCTTCATGGGGATTTAATGAAAAAAAAAAAAAGCGTTTTCCTAAGTTTTTGAAGAATAATGAGCTCAACCAGTTTTTGAATTCATCCGTTCGTTTGACATCATGGGATCTGCACAAAAAACTGCTTGTCCATTTATAGACACCGACTCCTATACAAAACCTCCAGTTTCTATGTATCAAAGCTTCAGGAAAAAAAACACATTGGAAACAAGAATACTTAAAGTCTAAAGCCCTGTGGCAAACAACTCTGAAGTGACTTGAGTTCACGGATTTTTTAAAGGGACGTGCAACATTTGACTACTTAGAGTTAACATACTCTGGAGTCTTGCATCCCAAAATAAAACAATCTGCTGCTTGGGTTTTTTTCTTAAATACTGCAATCTAACCAATGTGTTAAGTCTTATGTTTGTGAAGCTAAAAAGAGCAGTTTAAAAATTAAAGGCATTCAGCTGAACAGCTTTATATTTCATTTAATATGAGCAACATTTTGTAGCATTCTCCTGCATGCCTGAATAATCATGTTGCCAGTGTGAAAGGAAGAGATGCAGGAAAGGCCTCACCACAGCAAGAACAGTGCTTAGCAAAATCATCTTTCATTCATATGCACTTATTAGCTGAAACTTGAAATAATGTGTGTGGAGTAAACTCACAGGCATATCACTTCATTACATGCTTATGCTAGGGGCCAAGCTGAATCTTTTTGGTTAAGTATTTAGCTACTGGCTGGCCAGTTAATTTTACAGTCAAATTTTGTACAGTCTATTTAGTTTCTCCCATTTTTAAATAACTGCAGCCTCCTGGGGAAATTCTCTACTAGACCATCTGCTCATTTCCTATAAATCCTCCTTTCAGACCTTACACAAATTTCTGAGCTGCCAATCAGAACTTCTTTGATGTCTGGGTGAACAAAACCCCAACTATTCTGAATTAAAACCTGCAGTACAAAGAGATTAGTTATCCCCATCAGTAAAATAACAGCAGCAAAGCGGGTCATTCTCTGCAGCACACCTCAAGCAGCAGACACCCTCTTAGGGGATGAGCACTTAAGGTCCTTCCCCGGCCACAGCACAGTCACAAGCCAGGGGCAATTCACCTCACATTTTCAGCTTGTTACTCTCTCCTGAGTTTCTGTGTGTGTCCTGTCCAAGCACCTTCTTTGCTAACATCTCATTGGTACTGCCCAGGAACAGCTGATGGATGTTTCCCAGGCCTAAGCTCAAAGGAGGGCTCAGGGGAAGGGAGAACCAACTTTAATGGCAAAAAGTATAATGGGGAAAGATGGCTTAGGGAGATGTTAAATACCAGACAGTTTCCTGTCTGTGCATTCCCATAATCATGCTTGTGCAAGCACTGCTCTGCTCTTCTCTGGCTTGTGAAACACTGCAGGCTGTGCAGAGCCAATGATACACCAGACATTTTCCAAACAAACAAGGCTGAAGGGAGTTTCAGCAATCAGGAATGCTCTGAACAAGCTAATGGACTTTGATCCAGCAGATGTTTCTCCAAGTGCATGTGAATGTCACAGTAGAAAAAAGAAATGAAGATTTTATAGCCGTTTTTAATTCAATTAGCACCAGTCTCCAAACTGTACCAAGGGTTAACGAATTCCAAATAAGTCACTCTTCTAACCCATGCTTCTATGGAAAAGGTAAAAAGACAGCAGTACCTGTTGGTAGGAGCTGATGCCTGTGTCTAGCTCAAATACTGCAAAAGTCAATTCACAATGCTGCAAAACAATTAAGAGCTGCTCACCCAAGTACTGTGGTTGTTACAAGTCCAACTATAAAACAAGAGTAGGGTGTAACAGTAGGACACGAAGAATTTTTCAAAAAAGCATTAAAAGACTGACTACAGAAAAAAACAAAACAAAACCCACCAACAATCCAAATCCACAAGAAACAATTCAGACTATCAAAAACTGGATGGTTGAACATGAAATGAAATGGCCAAGCAAGTAAGGGGCATATGGGGCTCGGTAAGGCTTTTATTTCCCTTCACATCTACATTTTTGACTCTTTGTTTTGCTTTTTGGCCTCATAAAATAGAGCTGAGTTCAGACCAGCATACTGCACACAAGTTCTCCCTAACAAAAACTGCACAGGCAGGAACTAGTTAAGTCACTTTCATGAACATTTGAGAAATCTAGGAAAAAAAAGTAAAAAACAGAACTTTGCTATGAAGAGGAACTGTATGAGCTTCCTCAAAAGCTTCTCCAAAAAAATCCCCAAAGCAACAACTGAAAAAAAAAACACCCAAAAAAACTCACCCCAAAAAAACAACCCATCAGATTCAAAAATCACAACAGCTAAAACTTACTCAAATATGCAAGAAGAATTCACCAGAAGGAATACAACAGGCATAGGGTCAAGACTCCGCATTAAACACCCCCAAAAATGTGGTTATAAACCAGAACATCAGATTTAGTTATTTCTGTCCTAATGACTCCACTAAAAACAAGAAAGGCTATAAAAATGGATTGATCTCATCTGCCTTTCTTCACTCTGCAATCCAGAGACTTGGTGTGCCTCAGGTTTACTACAGGTAGGCAGAGAGAAGTCAGTGTTAAAAAAAGGACTTCAACAATGTACTTCTTGTGTTCCAGTTGGGTACCCCTCCATCATTCTAGGGACAGATGGCATGGGAGCACCAGAGCCTGCCACCGAGTTCCTGGTGGGATATGTGTGAGCAGTGAGAGCACAGGGAACATCTTGAAGAGGATAAACCATGAGAGTACATTTCAAAGGGGGCGAGAGGAAAGATACCTGGGTTTTACTGGATGAGGTGCTGCAGGATGGCACTTTTAAAGTAATTCCTTTAAATGAGCACCTGTAGCACCATAGGTAGAGATAGGTCAAAAAAAAGCCTTTAAGGAATTGCTGTAGTATAGTAGTTATTATTTATCTTCTAGATGTTTACAGGTGAGCTTGTGTTACAAAGGTCTGACTGAAACTAACCAATCTGCTAAAATATTTAGACCTAAATATCAGAACTCTTGAAAGCAAATATTTGAATATGGAGATCTAGCACAACCTATACGTGTTCTTGATCACTCCTGGAGGCAGTGTGAGGATTCCTGGCAGTTTGGAACCAGAGCAGCAGGGCTGGACAGAGGCTGAAACCGGGAATGCCTTCAGGAGATAAACAGCTGCCACCAGTCACACTCAGCATGGGACTGGGTGGACTGGGGGCAGTTCAAAATGCTCACAAATCTATGAACAACAGCACTGTTCTTTGTTGTATCTACATTCAAGAAGAAACAGAGGTTTATAGATGATAAGGGGAAAAACCCCAGGACTAAAGAGCGTGAACATGATCCAGCTTGAACTGAAGCTCAAGGCAGGGACAACACAGGACAGACATACAGGTTGTCTCTCCTTCTCTCCACCTGCATTCATGGGAAAGGCCCACTTTCCCATGGAAACTGCAAGGTCCTATACACTTCAGTCAGTTCATTCTAGTAGTAACCATTAAAATGCATCTTTCAGAATGGCATTAGTTATTCAGGCTCCAAAACACACAGAACAAACACCATAAATGAAACTCTCATACCTGGGCACACTACCCACTCTTGAAATTTTCCCCACTAACTCTTGCAGAAGAAACATCTCATAGAGCAGCTGTGCTCAGGATGTGACTGGGAGGAAGTGCTGCCTTACTGTAATCAGGCTCACCCCATCTGTTAGGTGGGGCTTTTTTGCCAGTCTGTTGTCTCCTATTAACATTTTCCTAAAGGTCTGTTTTAGCTCAGTAGAACTCCCACCTTTACTATGTCTGTTATAGTGGAATGTTTCCTTCTATTTCTCTTCTCAAATGTTTCCATCTAAAAATGGAACAAATGATACTGATATAAAACATGTTCAATGGTGAAGATCTGACTGATGACAGATTTGATGTTGGCCTTATCAAATGAAGACATCCCTGCTGTTTCCACAAGATTGGTGCTAATCCAGGCATCAGTCAATATTTTCAATAATAATATGGAAATTAATTTTAAAAAAACAACATAGGAAACTCTCTGCCAATTATATTTACAGGTGACACAAAGCTTAGCAGGCTGATGAGGCTTACAGACACTTCACAGATACAGAGCATGGGAAACTGATTTGGGGAAAAAAACCCACAGTACTAAAACTGCCTTTTATTTTCACTGAAGTCACACAGGCTCTGATTGCAAATTATGTGGGTTTCAGCTTACAAAGCAGGAGTACAGCAGAGGATTAGATGTAGAAAGCTGTAGAGAAGTGACAAGTGAAAATGAGAACCTGAATGGGGTTTGAGGACAGGATCAATGCCATTCACCCTTGCATTAGAGCAAGCAGAGTTTTCAGTTTTCCCTCTGAACTGTCAAGGTAGCATTGGAGAACTGAGGGAGGACAAAAACTGGAAAGTACTACTGAAACCCTACCAGCAAGAGCAGCACAGCATGCCTTGTAATTAAGACATTTCCTTTTCCAGTGTCCCAACCCTTACTTTCAAACAGGGGCCCCAAAAAGATATCTTTCCATCCCTCATTCCCCCTGCCCCAGTAGAACGCTGAAGGAAACACCCTATTGGGTGAGACGCCACAATTTTATCTTTAAGTTTTTAGATAAACTGAATGACCTCATTTGTTTTCAACACACAGGTTCAAAAGCAGAATTTAAGAGACTGTTTCAATTACTCAAGAAAGAGTTGCTAGGAACTAGCGGGCAAAGCACTTCTGTGCACTGTGATGGTGGCTGGCATGGAAACAAACTACAAACTAAGACAGAAGCTTTACCCTTCATCTTCAAATCAAGGCTGGAAGCTAAAGTGCCACTTCCAAATACCATGAGTTACAGGTTCAACTTACAGGGGTAGCTACAGGCAACATAAATCAGGTAATTCCAAGTCAGATGTGGCCACCCCTGCTGGCCTTCAGCATCACAAACTTCAAAGGAATCATCAAAACAAAACAAGCCATTTTCAGCCACATTGATGGGAAACAGTTTTGGGAGTGGGAGGTACTACTTCTGTGTTGACTCCAGCTAGGAATTAGGACAATCAACCCTTTATTACCAGTGTCTAAAAATTACATATCTATCTATCTATCTATATAACACAGACACAGAATCACACAGAATGACTAGGTTGGAAGAGATCATTGAGTCCAACCCATGCCCTAACACCTCAACTAAACCATGGTACTGAGTGCCACATCCAGTTTTTTTTTAAGCACATCCAGGGATGGTGATTCCATCACCTCCCCGGACAGACCATTCCAGGACTTTATCACTCTTTCTGTAAAAAACTTTTTCCAAATATCCAGCCTATATTTCCCTTGGCACACCTTGAGACTGTGTCCTCTGGTTCTGTCAGCTGCTGCCTGGAGAAAGAGACCGACCCCCACCTGACCACAGCCACCTTTCAGGGAGTTGTAGAGAGTGACAAGGTCACCCCTGAGTCTCCCTTTCTCCAGGCTAAACCCCCCCAGCTCCCTCAGGTGTTCCTCACAGGGTTTGTGTTCCAAGCCCCTCTCCAGCCTCGTTGTCTCCTCTGGACGTGCTCGAGCATCTCAACGTCCTTCCCAAACTGAGGGGCCAGAACTGGACACAGCACTCAAGGTGTGGCCTCACCAGTGCTGAGTACAGGGAAAGGATGTATATACACACATACAGGTGTGTATGTTCTGATTTGCATATTAAAAACATGCAACATAGGTATTTTGTTTAAAACTTTAATCTGTACTCCAACATGCCTGTTCCCCTTCTGCATGAACTTCATAATTGTATAGTGATACAGATTTTTTTGCTTGTTGATTTGGAACAATTATAAGCCAAATAGTCAAGTTTTTTGTATTAATCACAAAAGAGAACCAGCTCAGTCCTATTCCCAGCTGTAAGAGAGAAGATACCTTCTCTTAGATTAAGCACAAATCATCACTGGTAGTACCCAGTGGTCCTAATTTGCTAATGTTCCTGTGAACTACCCTAATGCTTCCCTTGTCACTACTTAACTTAAAATGGCTATGATTTAAAGTTTACAGGTATGCAGTAGCTGTGCTTCACTTTTCCCACATATCCCAGCTGTGGAGCATGAAAACAGAAACCCCTCTATTTAGGGGGCATTACCACAAATCTGCCCATGGATGTTTCAGCAACTCCAGTGTCTCTGGAGTACCTGAAGCTTGTTAGCAGCCAAAGAGGACCTCACATTCCAGTATTTCATGCGGAACAAAGTTGCTTAACTGTTGTTAAGTTAACCAGCTCAGAGAAATTAAGATGCAAAAATTAGCAAATGTTTCACTTCACTGCATACAAGGCTGCCTTGCAATCTTTACCCAAATAATGTGCTTTCAGCCATCTGAGTAACAGTAAACATACCCAAGAATACTGGAGGGAAACCAAGCCCAAACAACTCTTTCACATTCTCTGGGATCAATCAAAAGTTTTCACTGTTACTATGAATAAAAACTGAAGCAAGAAAGTATCACACAAGCCACTGGCTGAGGTAAATACACTTTGTTTCAATCTGAACAACCTATTAATCACTTCCTATTGCATCTACTGCTTGGGACTATTACTAGAAATAGGCAGGCAGATGATTGCCAGGAGAAACTTTACAACTGACACGGGATTTGTCCATCTAGTCACAGCTGGCTAAAATGCTTCTGATTTTGCAATTTTCCATTCAGCAAAAGCTATCAATGTGTTACAAGGCTGCTCCTTCACCACTTTACAGGAAAAACAAGTCAACTGATTAGGTGACGTTCAAAAACACCAAGATTAGCCTCTTTTAAAATATCTTTTTTAGGCTCCTCTCTAAATTCTAGGAAAGGATAATCTCATACTTCTTTTAAGAATTTGATGCCAATCCATAATTATCATGTGAGATATTGCATACAGTACACTTAACTAATGAACACAACTACACACTAGAGAGTGAATTGGACTTGGGAGTTAGAAAAAAACCTGATTGAATTTTAAAATAAAAATAGCCATAAATACTTCTATACCTGTGAGACCTAAAGCAGTGATTTTCCAAGGTGTAAGCACCAAAGAGTAGGAGATAGAATTATCCTTCAAGGCAGTGAGGCACACTGGAAATCTCCAGTGACTCCAAATCCAGCTTTGATATAGACCCCGGTAAGTTACACAAAAAACTTAGATTTCATTACTTTAAGGTCTCTGAAAAACCTAAGCATAAGATGCAAGCTTATTACTAAAAATGTTCTAATGTTAAAAATGCACCAAAAATTGCTTCCACAGATAGAATCTGAGCATATGAATATTTGTGCTAAACACACCCACTTCCAGTTACCTTGACAGATGCACAATGTGTGTGCAAAGCAGCTGGTGACCCAGCCCCAGATTCCTGCCTCCAGGAACACTAGAAATGCTGCACCCTTAAAGAATATGGTGGAAACAGGCAGTGCTCACTTAGCAAGTCAAATGCTGCAGATTCAAGGACAACCCTCTCCCTGACACTAACAGCTACCTGCAGTCCAGGTGCTCAAGGAATCAGATGTGGCCTACATTCAAGCAAATGAAAAAATTATAAACAGGCCACTTTTACTCATTTTCATCAATATCAAAGTAGTGCTTATTTACAGGAAGAGACGACTGGGTTGTAAACAAACTTAAACCTTGACAAATAGGTGATTCCACTCCTTCCTTTGTTTTTGGAATTCAATTCTTGACTGCTAAAAAATGAAATTCTGAATTTCAACCACTTACTTCACAGAATACACATATGGACTTGCTCAGTAATAAAAGCATGCTTTGACTTGTGGCTGTCATGCAAAAATCTCTAAGAAATTTTGTAAAACAGGAGCTATGTCTTCTGCCAGAGAGAAACATGTTTAATAGCAGATGAGAGACCATCACTTCTGGGACCAAGAGAAGCTAAATGAATCCCAAAGGTGGATTTTGTTTCTGGGTGTGAGGACTATTGACTCAGAAGGTTGTACTCCTAAGAGCTTAGATTTCAGCAAAGCAGGGAGGAGCAACTTCTGAAGAACAACTTCCCCTGGCCCTGTCAAGAATTACTCATATATGGCATAAAGGCCAAGTAGAATTAGCTAAGTCCAAGGTGCAAATTTAAGCCTATATATGATTTTGCTGAAGTTTTAACTGTAAACCACTGGGGTGCAGGGTTTAAGGAGAATCAGCAGCTTAAAACTAGACACAGTTTTAAAACTCCCTGAGGTTCAACTACATTAAGAGTACTACACCATGCCTCCCTGGCAGAATTGTTAAGTCCTCATTCTTCTCTCAAAACAACCCAAACCAAAACACCCTAAGAAACAACTCAAAACCCAACCTACTTTATTTTACCAGGCAAGGAAACACATCTGTCTGAAAGGTCAAATCAACAAAGTCATTCATTATACATCAATGCATGAGGCAAAACATCCTACAAGAGGAAAAACTATCTGTACTTCTGGGGCGTCTCATTTACAGAAATTACATTTAATAAACAACGAACTTTAAAAATCAGCTTGCAGGAATCTGACAGCCTCACTTGAAAGAAACACAATAGCCAATGGATGATGAAAATCACTGCACACTACAATCAAGTCTTGACTAATGTCTTTGTGGAGCTGTGGTGATTTCAGCAACACAGGTATTTATATGCACATATACATCGCTGTGGGATCATGACTGACACACACGTCTCATTAGAAGGCAAATAAACAAGCACACTTCTGCCAGGGAAGAAAAAAAATATAACCTCCCAAGTCACGAGCTCACATCCAGGGCTCCCTTTATGCAAAGTTGTTACACATTAACGTATACCAGAAACATTAACAGACCTGCAAAACACCACCAAAGCATACATGACTATCATGTAAATAAACAGCATCAGCACTTCTTTTAGAATACAGTATTTTTTGAAGAATGACTCTCAGCTTACTTAAGTGAGTTGCTAATAAAAGCCAGACAGATTTTGTTAAATTTTATCGGAGAGGTGGTTTAAAATTCAGGTTAGTACAACAGCTAGAGATCATAATCCTTAAATCTAAGCTTCTGGTCTTGAGAGATCAAAGTAAGGAGTTCACATACAATAAGCAAAGTCAAAACAGAGATTGTAAACAAATGAGTGATTATAAGCAAACTGCAAAATCTGAAACTGTCAAAGCTTCTTCTCTAAAGAATCACTACCTAAAACTCTGCTGCTGTATCTACTGCTGCTAGTTTTCATAACGTTTACTGAATTTTCAAAAGAAAGAGTTTTCTCCTCTTCTCCCTCAAAATCCTTTCAGAAACCACTTCCCACACTTTTCCTTTTGTAATTCATCCCCACTCAGCAGCCATCTGCTCCTTTCCTCACACACATGCTGTACATACTCCAAAACAAACACAATGCAGAATCAACAGCGTGATCTGAGTTTTTTGTTAGGACTTCTCAAGCAGGAGCAGCTCCCTCCCATCCCATCCCCTCCCTCCCACTTCCCCCTTCAGTGGGGTTTGCTGGGAAGCACCATGTGCTAGCTTCCAAGAGTAGGGCTTCAGAGGACCAGCTTCTCATCCTGCACTCAAGCACAGTAAGAGGAGAAGAAATTCAGGAAAGTCACAACATTTTGCACATTCACTATGAATGAGATTGAGCAATGCTCACCACCAGGAGGAAGATCCCTCTGCTCTCCACATACCCCATGCCCACCATGTTCTGCAGCAGAGCTTTGGGCCATCAGTACAAATGTCTGCAGATTGGGACTCTGGCAAAGTAGACATCTCAAAGGACCTAGTGACAAAGGCTTCCAGCTGCTCAGCTTTTAGCCATACACCTGAAGTCCTTTACAAGGCTAGTCAGCAGTGCCAGCCTTCCTTCACAGATGGGAGTCAGGAAAGCACAAGAACCCAAAGGATTTGCCCAATGCCATCTACCAGCGTGGTAAGACAAAAATTCCAAATTACAGATCTGGCTTAATTCAGGCCTGGCTTCACTCTGTGTGCTTCTTGACAGTTCTCCAGGTACCACACCAAATGAAAGGTAAGTCATGCTCTTGCCAGGAACACGTGGGACAGTACAAGAAAGCCCTTAAGGTGGGAAGGGGCAGGAAGAGTAGAAAGCGTAACTTTTTCTGAGAAATGCTTTATGATCCATTGAAAAACACACCAGGTAAAAACCAAGATTTGAATTGTCAGGAAAGGTCTTCACAATTCCCATGTGCTCTGAGCCTATGCCTACAAGAAGAACAGCAGGGGAAGTACATTCTGCTTCTCACAGAAGAGAGAAAGAATACTCAGAGAAAAATCCTTCCATAGTTAGCCAGTTTCAGTACACAGCAAACTTCACAAAGGAAAAATGCCAGGCCCCGTGTTAATATATGACATAGCTACACATAAACACACAAATCACAGTACAAAAAAAAAAAAGGGGGTAAAATTCGCAAAGGATTTAGAGCCTGGCTGCTTAATGAATGATTTAGTTTAATGGGCAAGCAAAACCAAACACACTGACACAGAGCCTTACAAAGCCTGAGTATCTGGACCAAATTCAGTCACTCAGAGACCACATTCACAGCTCAAAGTCCAAAAAAGTGAATGGAGAAAGAGAGTGCTTCTGTACCTTAAAAACAGCTCTCAAAGTGTCACTCTAGATTCATCAACATAAAGCACACACGTTTACCTTGAGAATACTGATCTATGAGTACAAACTCTTGCAAATGCATCAACTGCTTTTTTCGCCCTAAGTCCTGCTTTTCCAGTAAGATGTGGTTTATTTGAATCAATAGGCCATAGTGTCTTTCTGTTACAGGATGCAGATCATTACAAAGACAGAAGAACTTTATGAAGATGCATCATAATGTTCTTCTCTCACCCTAATTTCATCAGGACAAATTAGGTACTCAGTATCTTCCAGATGACAGCTTTGAGAAGTACCTGGAGATGTCAGGGACAATCACAGCATCTCTGCTGAACATGTAGCAGCCAGTAATACTACACAGCACTTGGAAAACAAGAGAAGCAAGCAGAAGGGACTTTCAGCTGATCAACTGGAATCAGCAAGTGACTGATCAATGAACATTGATCAGACTGACTAGAACATTGATCTGCATCTGTGATAAATGCTGTGTGATCTTTGACAGCTCTGTATTGATTCCCATGCTGAGGCTATTGAGAAGAAACAGTACTGTGCCCATAAATGACTCGCACCAACATCTCATGATCTCTCATTCCATCACTGATCCCACCCATCCCTGATCTGCTTATGAGATCTGCAGAGATCACAGCACTGGAGGCCACGGCTGGTGCACATTTTTAGAAGAGCAGTGAAAAGCCATTGCTGAGGGAGCTTCACTCACTGCAGTAACGTTAACAACTTATAGCAGACATCAGTCTGCTTCAGTGAGGAAGGCAGAAAGCCCTCAAAAAGACAATGCTGTAAAATGACAAACCCAGAATACCACCTCAATCACACGCCAGCATCGTTTCCTTGTTTCCCATCAAATCCTGAGAGCTTTTTGCTTTTGCATGCATTAGGAAACACTGCTGCCAGCATACTGCCCACCAAACAGGGGAAGGGGGGTTGTAGCTTCTCACACACAATAGAGCTACTCTCCCTTAAATCAGGTAAGCATGAAGCTATTCCTAGTGAAGGGTAAGTAAGAAGCTAATGATGGTTATTAATAGCCCTTAAAGCTATCAGTTCATCTGAGTTAAATGCAAGAGAAATAATCCCTTTATGACCTTCCTTATTTTACTGGGGAAATGGACATAGTTTCATGAAATACTGCTGCTAACCTCAGATTTCAACTATTTTAAATGTTGAAAATTATATTAACGAATCTATCAGGCTCTTATGTATACGTATCACGGAGGACATAGACCAGAAATGGCAGGCAAAAGCCTTTCCTCTTCACATTTCAAATTCATTAGTATTTTTGCCACAGTCTTCCACAGGTATTGAGTCTACAATTTAATCTGCCATGAAGCATGCCTAGATATTGTACATCACTCAATATGAGAAACTGGATTGCAAAGGTGGTAAGGATTTCTTGCTGTTCTTCACTTAGTCACAAAACAGCCGTCCAGAAAATTTCCTCTTGTAGCAACAAAAACTAGAATAAAACCAAGCCTTAGCCTGAAATACAAGAGCTACATCTTGACCAGAAGCATAGAAGAGAAGAAATAGAATTCTCAATCTAAATAGTACAGATCTCACTTTCTCGGCAGCTCTACGACAAATGTGGATAACTAACTACATCCATAATCACAAAAGATAGCAGAATATAAAGCATGTTCTGGGAAATAGGAAATACAGAGACTAGTGGAAGTTCTCTCTCTAGGCACCTTGGTTCTTCATTTTCTGCTGCTGTGCTTCTTGAGCCTTTCCTCCAAAGCACTTCTTACAATGCAGGATGTAGGCACCAACAAGCCAAAGGTCTGTTTTGAAATAACAAAAATGAAAGCATGGCAAAATTTCACCTGCTAGATGACACTACCTTTATTCACCTTGGCTTTAGCCACAGCTTGTTAATAAACAGGGGAGATATGTACATGAGTCTGCTCAATCTATGAAGTACACACCTGGAAATGCACTTAGTCTAAGAAGCTTGGTATTACAAAGCAAACCTACATATTTATCTGTGAAATAGTACTATTGATTTTGATTGTGGTTTGATTTTGTTCAGATTGTCAAGTGGCTTTGTACAACTCAAAATATTTTAAGACCACAGTGTACACATCTGTTTGAGTAGCTTACTGCTCCTGCACAGAAGAAGTAAGAAATTTACTATTCTTATTACATAATAAAGGTAAGATAAGAAAATCATGGTACTTGAATCAAACTGTGAAATGTTGGCTGTTTTTCTCAAAAAATATAGTATGTTTTTGCAGACATAAGAACTATGTCTAGGCCAACCACAACAAAGAAATAACTGTGACCTATGTTGCCGAATGGGAACTTATGCAACTGAAATATGAAAGTACTGAAGTTACATTGACTTTGTACTGAAACACCTTCTTTCTCAGTTTTACCTAGTATCAATCTCTTGCACAGTAGATGTCACCTAGGGCACAACTACCTGCAACTGTTCAGCAGATTTGCCCAACACTGGTTCATGTTCAGCTGCATTGCTGTTCTTTATCTGGGAGTTGCTGTCTCAACAGGCAACAGAAAACAGGCATTTTAAAACTAAAATCTGGTAAAAAATATGGCAAGGATAATCTAGAAATTCTTTTTCTCTTGCATCCCATCTCCCCTTTACTATATTCTTTAAACATGAGCAAAACTCAGTCTTGCCCAGTGGGTCTTGACTGCATCCAAGAGTTAACAGGGACTCTGACTATAAAGTATCCTTGAACATCCTAACTGATGCAATATGAAAACTGAACTGGATTGGTCAAAGCCAGCACATTAAAAAAACGGAGTGCCCTCCAGCTCATTGTAAGATCCAGCATTAAAGGTTAACACCAGAAGCAGGAGTGAGGAAGGGAGTATAAGAGCCAGGCTCATGTGCACAGGAGCAGCCACAGTGTCAGTAGAGCTGACAGCTCACCCAGAGCTCCAGCTGTTCCAGCTGTAGTTTTGGCAGAATGCAGGACACCTGGGGACAAATGAATATGCTGATGGAGGCAGGAAGGACAAGACTTGGGAAACAAAGTTTTTCCAAGTTAGTCTAATCTACTGCTTGAATGGTCCCATTTCCTCTTCAACACTGCACATGTTTAAACAAGTATTCTGTTCTGTTTCTAATGTGCCAAGGCTTGAAAATATAACAGCAACCCAGCAAGGGGAACAATAATCAACATTTCAACTAGTTATCAAGAAGGAAACACAGGGGATATTTGTTAACACTGAAGTCACTGTGTTGGAAATTAAAAATGTGTTTAGAAGAAGAGTTGAGACTCTCACTTCTGAGCCCACTGCGTGGTTAGAGGCACAAGTTGTTCTCATCTGCCTCCTAATCCCCACTGCCCTAGAGCAGGGTAGTGAATTCACAGCACTGCCCTGCATTTGACAAAGGAGCTGTTTCACTCTCGGCACATACAGTTACTACATGGGAGAGCACTAAAATGAGGAAACAACAAAGCCCTCTTACCTAGGGTGCTGCCCAGACAGCAACTACATGTGACAGGTGGGAAGTGACAGAGTCCAGCAGACTCCTGAGACAAGGTGCTTTATGGATTTAGAGCATCTCCTCTGTGATAGTAACTTCTCACCTAGTTCTGGCAACCAAAGGCAGCAGTGTACCAGCCTAATTAATTACTGGTTTAAGAATCTGAAGGGCTAGAATCCATTTTAAGATGTTACTAAGGAAAAAACTCAAGCCAATATTAGGACAGTTTATTTCTCCTTTGACAGGTGCAATTTGGACAGCTGCCAGGTGAGATGGGTCATCAGGGCAAATTACCCCAACACATCAGAAATTACTCTTTTACCCTACTCAAAGTTAGTGTTGGTGAATCCCTTTCTGTAACATGACAGTGCCTTTCTAGTCCCTTAGGTATAAGCTGCACCCTTGTCTGTAATCAGCACCACGCTAGGTCTCCTCAGAGTTAACCACTGCTGAGCAGTCCACTAAGCAAGCCCGGCAGCTGTACCATAATGTGAATGTTCTCCTGATGTCATTTTATGTTAAAGCTAAAAAAACACAAAGATGTTTCTGTGGAACTGACAGCACAGTACAGATCAATGCAGTACAATGTACACTAAAGCATGATGCACATTAAGGTTTTTGGGCTGGATCAGACACAGCCCAAATAAATAAGGCTGACATGTGAAGACTAGACATAGTCTAGTCTTCTTCACATGCTATTACAAACTGTTAAGTAGTGTATTGATTAGATTTTACTGGACATATAATCAGTAGATACTACAGATATTTTTGCATTAGCACCACAGCAAGACCTCAGATTGATTCCCCTCACACACATGCTCCCAAACTAAAAATACAAATCATATTCTATAAAACACTACAGTATGTATACATATGGGGGTACACAGCCCTCCCTGTAATATTATAGTCACTTTGAAATACAACACAGCTACTACATGCTACTAAGAGCAAAGGAAAACAGGATGCATGGCTATATATAGGGGTTCACATTCCATATAATTTTTCTTTAAATACACCTGTAACAGCTTCTACAATAATGATATTAGAGCCATCATCCAAATCCCTATCTGCCTTGAATTCTTATGCAAAATAGATGGCTGTAGCTTGCATTTTGCAGAAGTTACTCAACAACAATCTCTAGAATTTTGCAGACAGCTATTTTAAAACAGCAAACACAAGAATAAGAAGATAATTTGGTAGCATTTGTCCTCACTAAAAGCAGCAGTAATGCAAGGAGTTGGGGCTTTGGAACAGAATCAGGTCTGATGTGATAACCCCTATCATTTTATACTTAGATAACTTCCAGTGAAAATCAAGCATATCTGACAGTACCTGTTCCTCTTTTTCTTTGGTCTTGCTCCTGGAGACTCTGGAAGAGGTAACATCCTGAGCTGGAATGACAGAGATTTGATGCAGTGGCATGTTCATCACACCGCCTTGTTTGGTCCTATCATTTACAGGAAGGAGGCTTGAACGCAGTGCTCATTCTGTGCCATTGTAAGGCCTTGCAACTAAAAAATAAAAATATTAGATGATGTTAAAGTAGCTTGAAATGCAGTAATTTCTAAACCAAAGCTATGCCATCCAGTGGACCAAGACATATGCCTTATTTTCTCTGGATTCTGGTGCCCTTTCTGAAGGGTGAAAAGAGACAGAAAATTTAAAGAATTTTAACTAGATCAGAGCACAATTAACGCAAAATGAACAAATAAATTCTCAACCAGTTCTGAAAGCGTTCTAAGAGCAGAGCTAGAGGGCAGGGACCATGCTTGAGTTTGCTTGGATACGGAGAAGGAGGAAGAGCAGCTCTCCAAGCTGCACCTGGAGGTGCAGAGAACAAAGCTCATACAGGTAAGTTTCCTAAACTGCCAACCCCCCATACCCGATCAAATTGCCTCAGGAGTCATCCTAAAAAAAAGTGAATGCTGCAGCTTTGGCTAAAAACAAACAATAGCCTGCATTTGGCTCTTGTGATTCATATAAACCTGTACGAGTAGAAAGATGTATCACATGAGCTGTTCCTTTCCTAAGGCTATTAGAGATTAATATAATCAAAATCCCTCACTAGGGATTGTGAATTCACTGGATGGACTACACACACTTTATCCTTCTTCTACTAACGTAACAGGGAAGCATTACACACAGGAAAGATAGTGATAGACATAAATTAGCCAAAAATGGCAATGCTAATCTGAAAGGCAGGCATAATTAACCATATCTTTTATTAGATTAGTGAAGTTACAATGAATAAAAAGCTTTTTGAAACATGTAATATCATGGAGTGTTTATTTGGAATGTAACTTGCCATAAATGAGACACAATCAATTGTGTTTAAAGAACAGATTAGAAGGGAATTAACACAGCAGGCACTATATTAAATAGGGCAACTGAATGATACACTGTTCTTCTGTTTCCATAACATACCAACTTTTTGTTTGCCTGGTTTTGAATCTGAAAAAGCAGAAACGAGATAAACGCCCTATGTATCATGTTGTTTAATAATCTGGAAGTAGTATAGCTTAGCACTTAGTTCATACCCTTCATTTATACTGCACGCATTTTTTATTTAACATTTAATTGTCAGTTTTGAAGATAGAACCAGACCATTCAGCATATTTCAGCGGAATTAAAAACCTAAAAAGCTTGGCTTATTTCCACTAGACTCCACAGGAATACTGCAGTTGTGTAAAATGAAAACAGGATCAACTATTTTGACTGTTTTTGATTAAACAATAAGTAAAAAATTCTAAGTCCCAAGGCACTTTATATAGAGAATGACAGTTTACTGTCCTCTTTTCACTGAGGGGGAAAGAATTATCAAAGGTTGTAGAGAAAATCATGAACAAAACCAAAAATGTATACGAGGCCTGCTGCATCCTAGTGACACACTCCATCTGCTGCATGATGCTGTTTGCCCGTTTGAGCTCAGCCAAGTTCGAGAGCTTTACGGACACGTGGGCAGGATTTGTATTACTCCCACAGAGGCCAAGACAGCACCATAAAGCACGCATGAGAGCTTTAAAGGCAACGCCTCCAGAACTTACAGGCGTCACTTACTTTAAAAGTAAAATATATCAGTATGCACCAACTAGCAACAAGGACACTTCCTTACTGGAGGATAAACGGAAACATGAGATTTACCAGTGTTATTGAATCCCAGCACAAAGAGAAAACACGGAACCAACTCAGATCCTGCCCACACCTGCTTAGTTACATCCTCTAAAAGAGCCAAGCCAGAGGGAATATAAACATGGGCTGAGATGGGATTATCAAACCACAATCAACAAGGCAGGAAGGGAAGGTATTTTCCCAAAAAAACACAGAGAAAGAAAATCCAGAGAACATTAAGCTTCAATGAAAATATGCCAGGCAATATGTTCTTTACTATTGCCAGTGATAACAGAGCAAAAATGAAGGAGTTCTACTCTGTGTCCCCCCTAAAAAAGGGTTCTGGGCTTGCAGGCAAGGACATGTCATGACTACAAAGAGAACACGGAAAATTATTGGAAAACACAGTTAACCCTCTCTGATGATGGCAAACAAGTCAAACCAGTTTTTTTGCAGGTATTTCCAGGACATCATGTGTTAGAATTCTTTGAAAGAGCTCAAACAGCAGATATAATCCAACTGTGTATTCAAAGATGATGTGAAACAGCCCTCCTCTGGTAAAGAAGCCTGGCAGACACTCTAATAAAGCCTGCCTTTGTTCAAGGGTGGCTTAGAGAAAGCTGTAAACTAAACCCAGATGCCACCCTGTCGCATCCCCAATCTGCTGGGTCCCTAATAATGCACACAACTCAAATTCTGTCTGTATCAACCTAAAGCACTTTAACTCCACAGTGCTAATTAAAGGATAAAGTTACGTGAATGAACAGACCATCTGCAGTACTGAGTACAAACAGACAAGCATGCCAGAAAAGCAATGTCACTCAAAGCCAACACAAAGCGAGTTAAGACAAGTTCCACAGGATATTTCACAGCTAAATTAATTCCACATCCTTCCTGATTCAAAGGTGAGGAGCTGGGCACCTGCAAAGTGAGATCCAAACCTGAAGCACATCAAACTGGGGGTCTGCCAAAAAGGAAGAAACGCTAAGGCAATGAGACTGCTCCTAGATAGTCCCTTCTGTTCAGGATTCCAGTTAGATGTTTAGGCCATACCTCACACAAAATGAGAATTCCTTATTACTACAGCATCTCCATCCAACAGCAGAGTACACTTGCCCAGGAGGTGACAGGTAGGGGCTCAGCTTCCTCCTTCACTGTGTTTTATTTGGTTCATAATTCCCTGCAAAGCCGGCTGGGGCACATGGAAATGCCGACACAGAGGACAGCTTGAAGCTCAGTTGTTACTTTTATCTACAGCCACACTGGTTCCTAAAAGATGGACTCCAGCCATACTCCCATTGCAGAGAGTCTTCAGAAACAAATGCCATTTTGAAAGACAAAAGAGGTCAAAGTCCTGGCTGCAGAGCCCCCAGATGATCTTAGCTCAGTGAAGTTAAGATACCACCCACTCAGGTAGTCAAAGTTTTGCTTTCTGCAGGATAGGCAAAACAGTAACTAAAAATGCCTGCAGACACCTGGAATCACACCACCTAGGTCCTCATTACATTGCTAGAACCACAAAGCTGCAGCAAAATCAGTCAGATTCAGAGAAAACAGCACAGAGTCTCTCAAGGTAGCTTAGAAGTACAAAAGGAAGGAAAAGCATGCACATGACTTGGGCCTGGTGGCTGGGGCATTCCCTTAAACAGTAGATCTGACAGAAGCAGAAAATTAGGTTCTTCTGGGTTATCAGCACGAAGTACGTGGTGTTAAGGAAACCTTCCAGTCTGACCATTCAGGGGACTCTGGCAGTTGCACTTCCAACACCAAAGACTTTCACTGCTGGGACTGAAGCCCCTTCAAAGCAGGAGGCTCCTGTGAGACCCCTGCTTGACACCCTGCACACCCCACTCACACAGTCAGACCAGGTTTCCTTACTGGTTTAACCCCAGGGAATTTCCAATGGTAGCATCTCAGATGTCTTGTTCCACAAAACCATTTATTCACAGTGCAGTAATACAAACAGCCTGAGCTGGTGCCTCCAAGGAGTACCCCCAACAAAGGGTCTCCTGAGCTTTTATCCCATCACAGTCTACTTGCACACAAATCTTGCTCTTCATCCTGAGTCCCCTGCTCCTGCTGTGTCTCCCAGCGTCCTTTCACCTACCTCACTGGCACCACTCATCTTCATGCCCTTTGCTGTCCAACAGGTTGGCAATTCATGGCCTCTTGTCTTGGGCTCCCACCCAGAGCTCAATCTGCATCTTGCAAACTGAACTACCTGCACCAGATGTATCCCTCAACAATGAGAAAGGAGAACAACAGGAAACCTCAGTGTAACAGAAGTAGGTGGAAACCACTTGGAATTCCCACTTTCATCATCCACCCTGTCAAGACCTCAGTTTCCCAAGTGACAGCAAGAATATGAGATGAACCAAATGATTGTAACTTGCTGTATTGTTAGAGTGTCAAGTGCCACTGGAAGAATGCAGATGGAAGTCCTTCCTCACCTGCCACCTACTGCAGCCCTCTGCCCATTACATGCTCCAAAATAAAGGCTAAACTACTCTTTGCCAAAGACTCACAGCTGGAATGGGGCAAGTAAGCAGAAATCACTATTTCCTTTCTGTGGTTTGGTACCTACCAGAGTCTATAAACATGCTATCTGAATAGCAGATTCTCTTAGGTAATTTATACTTCAGAAAGTCCACCATAATCCCTTGCTACTCAGGGTATGCTGGAAAACTTCAATAGAAGCTCTGGAGATGTAATGGCACTCTGCAGATGTACACAGGCCTTACCAAAAGAAATGCATCCTGAGGACACATGTTAGTGAGTACAAATGCTTTGTATTACTCAGAAGGGGAAAAAATACACCAGTCAAATAGGTCAGTTGCTTTCCTGTTTAAAGTACAATAGTATTCTGGATTAAAATAATATGTCTTTATATGCATGAAAGATATGCCCCAGAACCTGTGGCAGAAGGAAGATGACAGTCACTAAAAAAAGGGAATTGGAAAGAATTTCACCTGTGAGTTGTCCTGGTCTGCCCCAAGGTTTCTTAACTTCTCTTATACTGCCCTAGCCTACAGTAGTGATGGAGAGCAGCATCACCTATGTCAGTGCTCTGACAATATGTTGCAGAGTGCACGGGTTAAAAATAAAGCAACAGATCACTGACATCCACAAAATGCAGACACTGATTTATTCCATGGCAGGACTGTCACAGCAGTGGACAGTACTTCAATCTGTAGGTTGCAGGGCACCTTCCAGATGCAGGCTGAAAATTCTGCTCCGAGACTTTGTGGATTGCTGCCATGAAAACTGGTCTTCTGAAACTTCCCCTCTATGCAGCACCAAGCCTGACCAAACCAAAAAGGAATGGAAATTCCCTGAAGAAATCTGACTGCTGCTAGATGGTGTAACATCTTCATCAGCTGGCTTCCTTTCTCATAATAAGACTTCAAATAATCTATTAATGCAGATTTGGAATCTGTTTTTCTGCTGGAGGTCTTGATGTGAAATCTCAAAGCTCCATTTAAAAAACTCCTTTGGTTTTGTGTTTTTGTCATTGTTCTGAAGGTAACAGAAGTCCTCATCCAGTGACTTTAGTAAATTCTTGTGTGCATCCAAACTTTTCCTAGCTACTTTGACATTTCAGATGGATATAGCTTATGTCTACTTTCTGCACACTACATTTTCCATATTTGCAAATATTTCCAATCCTATCAGCTTGTGTTGGCTCCAGTTTGAAGCTTTTATCTATTTCATTTTGAGCTTGTTCGGACTCTTCCCCTACTAATGTATCTTACGTAATCCTCTTCTAGAGATGACAGATGTGCATTTTCAAAAAGAGGATCCTGCATCTGCGTTTCATTTTAGTTTACTGTAGCTTAATCAGTACTTTGTTAACAGCAGTATTTAAGAGATGTTATCGAGCCTCATGCACTTCACATGCATTTGTTAAACTTGACAAACAAATCTAATCAAGAGAGCTTAAGGGAGAGGAACTAACACTTCCTTTCCTGCAGTACCTTTCACGTTTCACTTCTTATGTTGTACTAACCCTGAAAAGAATCCTTGTATTCAGACCAGGCAGATATTATTCTGGATTATTGCTATTTACAGCTCTGAGTCTGCCCATACATCTTGCACTTAGCTTAGCTGTAACTTCTCTCTTTATTATCTCAGTTCCTCCTTTCCTCCACTGGCTAGTGTCCCAAAAAGAATCAGCTTCATGACTTTAAGTTCAAACGTATTTTAAAATCATGTTATTGAGTAGTTGAAATAAAAAAAAAAAAAAAAAAAAAGGCTTAGAAAGGGGACAAGAGATTCTTCTGCAAGTTCCCTATCTTCCCTTTGAAAGTTCCTCAATATACAGGAATATGCAGGTGTAGACTACACGTAACCCAGAGAGAAACAGAGGTATCTGCCAGCTCTGGCTAACTCCTCTCAAAATAAATATACAGTTATTTTTACAAATTTAATACAATTAGACAAGCAAGCAGTTAAGCTACAGTCTCAGTAAATAATGGTCCCAGAGCTCTTAGCAACCTCTTCCCATTATTTCAATGGAAGCTGAGCAGGATCTGGACCTCTGAAAAACAAGTTCCTTAAAAACTGTTCCCTTCAAATCAAATCAGCTGATAAATACAATTATGAACTTGCATAATGAATGGTTAGCATTCAGGAAAACAAATGTCACTTCCCTCTGTTGCAATAACACAATACTACAGTCATTACAGTCCCCTGGGAAATAAAGGAATTACTTTTGTCTGCTTCTGCTACTAATAGCAATGTACCTGCATCAGAAGCATCACTGATCATTCCTGATGTCCTGTGGAAAAAACAAAGCACCAGGTGCTCCACACACACCTGGGGCAGTAAGCTCCTGCTACAGATGTAAAACTTCTTTAGCATCAGCGGTCTGGTGGTTCACAGATGTTTTTAAGAAACTCCCTTTGTACACTGTTTTATGAAATAGACCATAATAACATCAGCAATAATCCCTGCGACAGTCTCAAACTACAACAAGCAAAAAGAAAAAGAAGTAAAGCAGGAGTTTGATTCTCTACATTGGAAAGTCCTAATGGTGGAGGCCAGGGAGAGGTAACAGCCAGGGCTCCCGTTTTCTCAGCCAGCAAATTCCACTACCTGCTCCACTGAATTCCCAAATCTATTTGCATAAGGGGGTGCCATTCCCTCTCTTGCCTCAATAATCACCATTTCTCTTCACCCTTTCACATGAAAGACATCTTGCTTCTGAACACAGCAAGTCCAGCACATGAATCACACTCACAGCAAGCTGTGAGTCTTTACAGCTTTGCTGCAAGCAGGACATTGCATCAGAGCCTGTCTGGGGCTTGCCTTATCACTTTTAGCCATGATCCCATCAACTCCCAGCATGAGTAGAGACTGGCTTCCTGAGAAATTAATGCCCCTCTCCAAAAGAGGCATTCTTCCCTCCAATTTGGTACTGAAGCCACCCTGTAGATCAAAAATTAGGATGTCTTAATCACACAACTTTAAATTTTTCTAAAAGATATGGATGAAGACTTGCTTCATTATAATACTCATTGTCAGAGAAGAACATGCCCCAGTATTATACTCATTCCTGCAGTTTTTGGGAAAAGCTGCTTTTCCTTCTTCACTGCATGTCCAAAAGTAATGCAGAGCAGTAACCTACATGGATTCCATCACAGTGTGAACACAGGTTTGGGACTGGCCCACCAAGACTGCTGCAGCTGGCCGACTGCAATTGCAGATCATCCTGCAATCAGCACAGAAGGGTCCACGGTACAGCTACTGAATACAAAAACCACTGTCCTCACCCCTACTCATGTACAAATACCAAAACCCACAAAACTATGACATGCCTCAGAAAGACAGCAAGTGATATCAAGAACAAGGCAACACCCCAGACCTCCAGAACAACTGCAAATCTATTGGAGAAAAACCCAACATGATCATTATGATTTGGTAAAGCGCTCTATGTGACAATTGATATTTTTTAAAAGAAAATGTAATGAAGATTATAATCCAATGGAAGAAGAGACATTCTAATACATGTATATAGATCAGAGAGAGAACTTTGCATCAATTACTTGCAGGTAATTTTCTAGTCTAGTACACAAGTCCACATGATACAATGTAACACCTACAGATAATTTATGATCCTTTCCCAATCTCTATTATAATCCTTTTGGTGTTCATAACACTCTAAATCAGTTCTGAAATCCAAGGAAAAATTGCTCTGTATTTTTATCTTCAAAATTATTAAAGATTATTAAAAAATGCATACACTTACATTGAAGACAAGAAAAGCCTGGGTTTCTCAACCAGTATAAATATTTACAATGTAAGACAGTGATGAAACAGAACAATCTCACCATTGTTCAGTGAGGACATTGCTCACTTTCTATATTGTACAGAGATAACAACAATGCATTTTTAGGAAAATTCTGTGCTACATCACTTATTTTCCATTACATCAGACATGAACAGTTGTAAAAGCCATTTACGAACAACAGGTACCTAATCAACATTCTTCACTATTGTTTAACTGCTACCAGGCAAAACACTCCTCAGAGTAAAAAGAACATACTATTGATTATACGATTCTGTGTTTTGAAGAAATGTGAAATCATTCCTTCTTTGTCATTGTGTGAGTAAGAAATTTCCAAAGCCATGTACGTAAGAATGTATTTCTTTTGAATGATTTATGAGTTAAATGTCAGGTAACTCTTTATTCATAGGTTTAAGTTACAACATGTTCTTGCTGTGGAAGCTTAATAAAATCTAGACTTCAGGATCACTAAGACAAGCCTTTAAATTCCGAGAAACACATATAAAGCACACTCTTTAGGACTTGCCCAAAGCAACTGGAGAGCCTAAAAGAGTCTGCAGAAGTTCAAATGCAGAGTAAAAAGAGCAATGTACCAAGCATCCTGTACCTGATTCTTCTGCGAACTTGCATGACACAGATGAATTTGATTTCAACCATAAATTCTCACATTTTAGAGTAACCTGATTTCTGATGCCAAACTCACAGTCACACTGAGATAGCTTTTGTGGGGTGGTATTGTTTCTTACCATGGCAATATACAGTACCTGGCACAACCAAGCGCACAGACTGAAGTGTTCTAGTAAGACAAGCAATAACAGTGCTACATATCTGAGTCACTCTGTTTCACACCTGCCTTGTCACCAAAAATTGCCAGATCTTGATTTGAGAAAGATGCTCGGCAGACAAACGTGGTATTTCTCATCGACTTCAACAGGAAAACTATGCCTATAGTTTAAGAACCTCTGTGTCATAGCACTATCATTAAAAAGTAAAGCTGTATAAAGCCCACAGACAGAGTCCAGGTCTGTGAACAGAACTAAATCCCTTCCAGTGTCAGAACAAGACAGCCTCTTCCAGCTGCAATCTTATCATGGGATTTGCTGGGTGGTTAAAAAGGCTGCATGTGTCTATTGTATTTTAAGTGTCCCTGGTGTAGTTTAAAGGCCAGGCAACTGATTTCAGATGGCTGACAGACAGTCACAGCCCAGCTTCCTGTGCCAGAGCTGACACTGACACGCGCTGGCAGCAGCGCAGCGCCCGCACAGTTTCCCTTCATGAGGGCATTATTTCACACAAGCGTGCTGGCATGTGTGTGTTGGTTCTGACAATCCTTCCCCCACAACAGTGCTCTGTGCCACCCAAAAAGAAGGGACTGGCATTACTGAAACCCACAGACAAGGCATTCCTTAGCACTGTCTATAAAGGGCCATTCATCCCCACTGTACCTAAAATAGCCACTGGATGCAATCATGAGATGAATACGTGACTGTGGATTCTTTTAAATCACTGCCTTTTTGCACAGACAAGGAAACAGTGTCCAGCAGTTGCATCCTTACCCATTGTCCTTGTTCTCAATTCAGCAATCAAGTGTTGACCCTTTCTGTCCCACCCGGTATTAGTCCTTTCATTTCTAAAAGTATTTAGAAGTTTAGAAATTTTATGAGAAATTCTGATAAACAGCACAAAAGTCCACCAATCCATTCCTATGCACCTGCAAGACCTGTATAGAATCCTATTAAAGCAAACCCACCACAGCTTTCTATCACCAGAATTACAACAGTAAGTCCAGCTATCATCCACTAGCTGCTCATTGCCAGCCAAACACAGCCAGCTGCAGAAAGCTACTGAGACAGAGTAAAGTACCCAGGTAGAGAAAAATGGTGCTTACTAATGAGAAGCACTTAGAACTGCACAGGTCTGTTTCTTGCTGCTGGAGAAGAGGCTGACTTGCAGTGCCCTTCTGACCTACTCATTATGATTACCGGTTTTTATTCCAGCATGTTTTTCAAAACAATCTCCAAGTGACTAGTAAGGGTGAGGGGACGCCCAAGCCATCAGACAGCAAAATCCTGGAGGACAAAAGGTGGTTTTGAAGGAACCCAGCGATAGCTGGAACAATACAACTGAATGGATACTGGGATGCTGTTGCATATCTACAAGGCAGTAAAAGAAGCTGCTATATGAAGTTATCCAGACAGGGAAATAAAATTCAGGAGCATGGCATCATTCACGCCAGTTGACATGTCACATTCTTCAACTCAATGACATTTAGAAGTGGCTTTTCTGTCTTTTCCCCAAGCAGATGGTCTTTGCTTTAAATTAGTTTAAACAGGAGCCAGTGAGATGAGCCAAGTGTGCTAAACAAGGCCAGTGCAACTCTGGTGCATATGAGCACTACTGTAAAACCTGAAACATTCATGAAGACAAAAGCTGGAAGAAACAGTAGTTTTTATCAGTATCCGTTGAAATTGAAAGCTAGAAGAAAAAAGTTATTTATTTATCAAGCTAAAATATCATTAATCCTCATGGAAAATCTAATGCTGGAGAAAGAGGCAAGCATTGAACCTGTTGAATTTTACATCAACAGTGTCCATCACTGCAGAGAGGAAAACCCACAGAACTCCACCCTACTCTCCTCCATGTTTGCCAGGACCCATACCAGCTGACTTTCTGGTTTCCTTCTCTAAGTAGCTACAATTATGATAATATTCAGGGACATTTACTCTCCCAAAGAGCAGATGAAAAATAACTACAGAGGAATAATTTGAACATCTATAGAATTAGGCTAATGGAGAGATAACGACGTATTTCTCTATTAATCATTCTAAAAGGCAAATGCAAGTTTGTTTTTCCTTTCTCAATTGAAAAAAAGAAAATTACCTCCTATTCCCAATGCAACAGATGTTAGAAAGCCAAGACAAAAATCTCCTCCATTTTCTGCTCACTTAAAACAGTTGGCTTGTTCAATTCTAGATAGTCCCATCTTTAGCACAGGCTCCCACACATGGGCTGTACAGCACATCAAGATGTTCACAAGGTATATAAAGACTAAAGATGTCTTCTGCTATTTCTGAAGTGAAAGGAACCCACAAGTGACCAAAATACTGTTGCTTTCCTCTTAGAGCACCCAATCATTCCCTTCAGTCTCTGGGCACCACAGGAAGCAGCACTGTGCCTAGGAACAGGCATGGTCCCCTCTGTGTCACAAGTGACCTTGTGCCTGGCACGGTGCTTCTCCATTGGCTCTGCTCTCTCTGAAAGAGGCATAAAGCTTTGAGCTCAGAGGAAGTTACACTCCCTGTTTTTCAGGGACACATGCTATTCAGTGAATGGCATTACCTGGCAACATTACCACTATCTTACAAAGAAATAATCTGGTACAAGCTCACATCCCCTACATTTCCTGCAGAGTTAGCAGAAGTTTCACATCTCAGCAAGGACAGCTGATCTCTCACTGCCTCATTAAAGATGACAGAAGTCATCGAACTTAAGAAATTAAATTGACAAGAGGCTAAAAAGTATTCAGATCCCAGTCTCAGGAGATGTGAAATACCTCAGCTGAAAAGGCTCCCTCTTCCTTGCTGTGCTGCTTCTGCAGCAAAGCCACACAGCTGTCTTAAAATGCTCAACCTAACAGCTTCAAGCAGGAAATGTAACACACATATAATGTTCTTTCTGTGCTCATGGATTGGGTTTTCTGGCATAGGTGTGGGTTTTTTAAAAGGAAAAATAAAATCTCTAGGAAGCAGAGGCCCACCAAGGAGGGCATCTTCTCTGCACAAAAAAGACACTGCTGGAAAAACTGGACCCTACAGCATTCAGCTGGGGCAAAGGCTCAGCATAAATGCAGAGCAAAGTTACCACCATCAATGTCAGAACAGCTGGGTCTCCCCCCAAAATTACCTCCCCAAAAACTGATTCTTTCTAGACTGGCAAAACCACTTCAGTCTCCAGTCTTGTCCCATATACAGGTTATGAATTAGAAGACTTCTCTAATTAGGGATCACCAGTGGAATTAGAAGGTAGATTATTTTTAGCAATTGTCTGATTGAGCTGGAGCTGCACTCAGTTGCAAATTAGTTACTGCTTTTTCTAAGACTACATTTTACATACAAATTTCCAATACAACATTTAGTATCTCTTCAAAAGCCATCATCTATCAGCAAAGATGAAGCAGCTATTATACACCCAAGAAAGTACTTAACATCTTCAAGTTTCTCTCTTAAAGCCTAGAAAGAATGGTGAAGGGAAATGAAGAAATCTGGAAAGGCAGAGCCATCTTCACATGCCAGCAGTGAAGGCATTTGCAAGCTGGAGTAACCCATCCCTCTGCCAGCTGTCATGCTGGAGTGGCATCTTTTCTAGGAGGGGTCGTAGAAGGCCCAGAGACAGCGTAACACACTGTGTTATTGCTCACCAAGTCAAAGCATGTTAGCCTGAGAGTGATTTTCTTCTTTTTTTGGCACATTACAATAAAGGAAGAAACAAAGGCCCGCAGAAGAAAGGCTTGGCTCAGAAACTTGCCAACTGTCCTTGACTCAGAGGGGTTGCTGGCCACAGGGAGCAAACAGCATCTCAGAAGAGCAGGCCTGTGCTGCAGTATGTCCAGGTTACTGGACTTGGTGGGATGCACCGGGTACAGTCAAATTGCTTTCCATTCCCATCCCCTGCTGACAAGAATTACTTTCAGACTTGAAACCCAATTTCATCATCTTATTAAATTCCCAATTCCTGGCTCAGATGTCTCTCATATGCATTAGTTAGATTACATCAACCACAAAGACCTGCCCATGAGCCACATAGGATGTATCCCAAAGGCAATCACTCAGAGATTGGATCATCAGCTCTCTGAGTTTCTCTTCCCTCGTTGATACAAACAGCAACACAAACTGTGTGACAAGGGATAAGTGTATGCTTTGTAGTGTCATGTGGAAAGGGAGAGAACACCAGAGCATCAGGATGCAACTGGAAAACATAGCTTCCTTGAGCAGAGCATCTACCCTGAAGCAGAACCATCCCTGCAGCCTCCTCCCACAACCCCTGCACGAGGCATGGACAGTAAAGACAGGCGAAGCCAAACCCATGCATGTCTCATAGAGCAGATCCTTAATACAGCAGCTAATGAGGACTTGAAAAGGCAGCTGACAAACAGCCAACCAGCACGATGCCTGCAGGGCATCACAGCCCAACCAAGTCTCTGCAAAACACCTGTAGTTCTGCATAGTGAGAACATGCCAACTAAAAAACTTCCCAGTAGGCAAAGATGGATGAGACAGACTGAACATGGGTCCAAGCTGACAAGTACAGCTCAAGTAGACAGAGAAAGCAAACAATCATAACAAATATCTAACAAGACACAATGAAAGATCACAGCCAAGAATAAAATGAGTGAGGTATCTAATTCCCTCTCTGTATAAGGAACTGATCCTGTGTTCTTTGCTCTCAGGCTGCTGGACCACATGATGCTATGCCTGCCAGGGTAACACTAACAAAGGAAAGTGAGAGAGAAATCGTATCTTGAATCACACATGTTCAACTGCAACTGAGCTGGGATCCTTGCCTTGTGGTTGGAGAAGCTGATATCAACACCACCAGTAAATAAAAGCCTAGGTCTGGGGCAGATACAAGTGCTTCAGGGTCCCCAAAACACCAAACACTCACCATGGGAGATCCTGGGAAGGAAAATACCACCAAAAGACTGCAAAGCACATGCCAGACTTACCCTACTGCATTTGGTATGTAGATATATAGAGGAGATGCTTCCACACTTCACTAGCAGCATCTCAAATGCAGCCTTACTGAGCAGGGGTAAAATGCAAGGAGCTCTTAGGCAGACAGTACAAGGCTCAGGGCTCTGGCAGGGCCATCTCCTGCTGCTTTGAAGCTGCAGTTCTAACATATCACTTGCACACTGCCTCACTAGAAACAAAGCCACACATTTCATTTAAGAAAGTAATCAGATGGATTAGGAAAGGTCAAACAATAATAATTTTGAACTTCTTGCCATTTGGAAATCAACAGTATTTCAAGTTCTTCATGATTTGCCTGGAAAACATCACAGGGCAGTTTTCCTACACTTCCAGGACGGCACATACAAAGATACTCATCTCTAAAAGGTCTCAGGAACTGCAGAGCTCTGCAGGTGTACCAGAGCAGGACTCTTTTTCACATCGTGCCAAAGCATGTAGCAGCTCACACAGAACAATACGGAGACCTTTCAAGCCTTGCAATTTTACAATGATTGCTGAGAACTCTGCAACGTCAGAAATACTCAGCTTGAGCGGTTTCAGAATGAGTTATCCTCCCCTGTCAGGTCTGACCCTAAGATGAAGGGTGCAAAATAGCTGAACACCGCTGTCAAAATAATCACAGAAACAACATACATTCCTCACACAAAGGAACTGCTAAGAGGCAATATACAGTTTTCGTGCCCCAAAACAATAGGATATTTCAAGGATTCAATAGGAAAACACTGCATAAGAACACCAGTGTGTTTAGAAGGCTGAAATCTGATATTGTTTTTATTGGCTTCTGCTTTATTATGCCAAGAGCAAAGTTAAAACTCCCTTCCATATTTTAATCAAACCTGCTGCTGTTTTTCGCTAATTCCCAAGATCAAGCCAGCCTGACAAGAATAATGTAATTTTACAAGGGTATCTCTCCTCCCTCCACCCCCCTATTTTGTCAGACGTTAATTTTGTGAAGAGTCTGCTGCATCATGCCAGCTCTAATTTGGTAACAATACTTTAAATTTCTCCTAAGCCTTCAGAAGTGGAAGCCTTGTAGTGGAAGAAGGCCATTCCACAGCAGAAGGATCAGCACAGTCTGAGATCCTGCATTTGGTATCCTGTGGTTGTAGGTTTCATAGGAGCCACTCACCCATGTGGCCTAGCTTATGTTTAAAAAGTGTCATCTCCATGGGCTTTAGCACAGGGTGAGGCTGCAGTTCTCAGTTGTGACATTGCAATTTATATTCTGTTCTTTCTGCAACATCTAAAGTTCCAGCAATTATGTGACATTTAGCCAACAGGTTCAGAAGTTACTAGCAGTGTGACTGCATAAGCCCACTTCCCATTAGAAAACAGGTAAAAAAATTTAAACAAAAATCCAAGAACCTTACAAATACCATGATACTGATGACAACTGAATTACAGGAAACTAAGGTGTGCATAGGTGAAGTAACTGAAACTGGAAAACAGGCCAGAAGCAGGAAAAAAGACTCAGATTTCCTGTCTCTCACAAAAAACCCCTTTAGCTGCAAGAGAATTTCCTCTCCTTTTTAAAGCTAAGCAGATTTTTTTCTTCTCATTGAAACAAGACAGCATTTAGTTTAGTATGCATTTATCATGTTTGATGTAAAAAATCCTTTCCTCTAGAGATCACTTGCAATGTCAAAGGGCAGCAAACCTTCAGCTCACCTCCTATTGTGGATTATATGCACATACATACATACACATATAGACACATTTTATAGAAGCAGTTTCATTGTAAATCAATGGTCACAGATTACACTAGAGAAAAAACACTGACAACAACTGCCCTTCCTCGTCCTGGCACTTTCAGCTCAGATTTGGCAGGCAAGCTCAAGATGATTATTTTAAAAGCTCTAACAATAATCATCCCAGTTAAAAGGACATTTTGGATGCAGAACTGCAAGGGGAGCTCACGTCACTTACTAGAAGGGAACAAAAAATCAAAGCCTACTGTCAACTTCAGAAAGAGCCAGACTGCTCTCATGTGTGTTTTTTTCTCTGTCATCACCTATGGTAAACTATTACCTCAAGCTCTTCACATTCCTCTGGTATGCCAGACTTCACCACGCTTATGTATGATGAACCAAAAAGCCACTGCCAACTTTCACTTTCTATCTACTGTAGCAGAGTTCATCATGCTATTAAATTCAAGTCCCTTAAGAGTGGTTTGCTGAAAGAGGCCATGGAAAGTATGCAAGGAGACAAAACTACACTCAGATAGGGCAAGCAGAGTAATTTGCAAGAATTTCTTGCTATAATGTGGCCCATGTTATGAAACCATGGCAGAACCCTATATTGCATCACTTCCTGTTCTCTAATCCATCAATCTTCCCATAAATATTTATATGCACATAGAAAAAAAAATACCTACACAGAAATATGCCACATTTTTCCATTAGCCTTTCTCTTCTGACTGATGCATTCGTAGTTACAAGAGATTATAACAAGGATTGGCATAGTAGTGAATCACCCTCAATAGCACACTGTGCTTTTACAACTAGAAATAGAGGGATCAGAGAGATTAAACCTCTGTCCTGGATGAGACAGGGAGCCAGTGACAGGGAAATCAAATATAAATAGGCAGAGAAGGCTTTGTCTTGCTACAGCTCCCACTGGTTTTGAAGGAGTCTCTTCAACAAAGAAATGCTTTAGGAGACCTTTACAGATGACATTAAACAAAGACATCCCTTTTGTAAATCCTGCAGTCATTTGGAGATGAGGGGTTCCCACTAACAATCCTGTGACATCCCCTTCCCTCTCCCAGGAAAGTAAAGGCCAGGTCCACTGCCAAGAGAAGTGCTTACAGTAGAGGATCTGACTGAAAACTTCCTCAATACTTAACTGGTGCTATAGGGCAGGTTGTTCAGAGTCAATTTGTTGCTTCCTTCAGTTAATGGTACTCAAATGATCCTCTAGAGGCAAAATTCACCCAAATCCCACGTCTAGAAGCCAATTTCTAGTTTCAGTCCTAGGAGTCATGGCAATGTGTGGACCCCCACACATTGGTGTGGAGTGCCCACGGAATTTCTTGTGTAATGAGAAAGCAGAACTTCAAACTCAACTCTAGCAACAAGAACAGAAGTACAACTCCCTTCCTCAAGCTGCACAATGGCACAGAGTAATTAGCAGTAAGTAAGTCTGAGTGACAAATTATTCTGGTCATTAGAATCAGCAGATCAGACCCAGGGGAAGCCTAGCTATTTATTCAGAAGCATTGGGGTTTTGTTTCCCTACAGATACTCCTCCTTGCAGGCCAAGTACACACACTAAAGAGAAACCAAAAAGCTTTTTAAAAATAAAGCACATTTGAGAGGAAGAGAGGCACAAAGGATTAGTATACTTTTTTAAAAATTAGCAACTTTATGTGTAAACTTGAACCCTATTTTTTTTTTCTTCTTTTCTTTGATGAAGGTTTGTCACCTTCTATCTTTCTTTCCTTCCCCTATTAACCAATTGACCCTTTGATTCAACAAGAGAAGTTTCTCATCCTGTGTCGAGGACATGACAGAAGTCAAGCTACCAGCTCAGGAAAGAACAGCTGACAGCATTTTTATTCCTTGTAATGAACCTCTTATCTGGATGGTGCATAAACACATGATCTTACCGAAGCCATGACCAAACTGGGAGACAAACTCAGTCTTAGCTGAGGTAGGAGTGACCTGTTAAAAGATGTTCTTTAACTGCAGCCTCACCTACAAAATGGACTGGTGACATGTATTTTGTACTGATGCCCTTTGAAGGGCAGATATCAAGGCATACCCAACTGATACATAAGATTCATCTACCCCCAAAATATACAATATTTATATTCCATATGAATTTTGGCTACGTATTTTGCAAGGTTTACAGCTGGGATCCTTAAATGAGTCTCCAGGGGTAAAGTGCTCATCTGCTGCCTTTATTTCATATAACTATGGAAAATCTCAGCTGCACTTTCTAGAACCTTTCACTATTTTTCAGCCATTACATATATACATATTACACATAGGTAATATATGTGTATTTTATCTAAAATTTCCACAGAGTTTTCAGTTGAGTCCAATCAACCATGACATTCTGCCATGTTAAAGTCAAGATTTACTACTAAGCACCCCCTCCCACTTGCCTGCAGGTACCAAACATTGAGCTCCAGAGTGGTGCCCATTTTAAAAGACAGAGAAGTTTACCAGTCATTTACAAACATCTTTGATCTAGATCAGCCCAAACATGATAACCAGCAGGACACATAATAAAGGCCAGCCTTCCTTTTTGATCCCTGGGGAAAAGAAATTGCAAGCACTAGAAACTGCTGATGGTTGAGATCTCTTCCTGCTGGTGAACTGTCTGTCAGGTGATGAGTTACATTTAAGAGTAACAAAGCTGTTAAACCTTCAACTACAAAAAGATCAGGCTTCCAAGGGCTCTTGTCCATTTACCTGCCCCAGAATCAATAAACAAACACTATGTAATCCATTATTTGGTTTTTTAATGCTTCACATGAACGTGGATACCTTGATAAATCCCAAAAAAACATTGTGGGAAGGAGTGAAAAATAATCTGGTTTAGAAATTATGAGTTCTTTTGTGAAGTTTTCAGTAAAATCCAAACAGAACTAGTAAAACTGACCCTATCTGAGTGAAGAGCATTTCAACAATCTGGAGCTGTGAAAATTCACATTGAACAAAGCCCACCCAGCAAGTGTAATGCCAGCTCTGTTATGCTACATCAAGCTGCCACCAGATCTTAGCAGTCATTCCACAAGTCAGCAAAACACAAGTCCCAGCAAACCCTGCATGAGCTCTGTATCACTATGGAAATTAATACAGTGAATTAGATGTGTGATTTACATGGTTCACACAGTTCCTGCAGCAGCCAGCACTGGATGCTCCCAAGAAAGAACTGGCACGTGCAGTAAATGGGTAACTCATCCCCCAGGAAGACTTCCCCTCTAATACCTTATGCCCTGGAAGTTTTTCCCATACTCCCAGTTTTTCATTCCTTATAGCTTTCTACAGCTTTGCTATTCACTATTTGTCTTCCAAACACAGACACAGTCCAAGCACAGGGTTGTTCAGGGTTCCTGGAAGTTCCTCCTTTCAATGCCTGTTAATTTTTTATGGTCCATCCACTGGCTCTTAAAGAATGCTAGTTAAACACTTCCACAGGATCAAGAGTTCCTTATATTTCTGGGGGAGGGTGGAAGGGCAGAATAAGAGCAAAACAAAATAAAAAACAATTAGGAACAACAAAAAAAAAGACCTCATTCCTGTTTTCATTTTTTTCCTGGCAGATAGCCAAGCACACTCTATTATTCACACTTTCTGAAGCTAGCTATCAGTCAGGCCCACTAGGGCTGACTGAGGTATATGGCAGAAAAGAGCCATAGCCATAGAAGGAGACTGCTTTTTCTTACACAGCAAGATCAGTTCAGGGCTTGTAACAACCACCTTCAACTCCTCCCTTGAGCAGCATTATTGATGGAAGTTGTCACATTCCTGCAGTGCCCCGCCTTCCTCACTGATGTCAGTGTTTGGAAGAGCAGTAAGGAAGTCAGTCTGTCAGACACTTTGGTACATTGCCTGAAGTACCTGTGACAGCCTCAGCAGCTGGGAAGTCCTTTCACCCTTGAACACATGAGAGTTGCTTGTCCAGAATGTTGGATCTAAAATAACAGAAGTTTTAATAAAAAACAAAACAAAACAAACTTACCCTGAAAATAAAGAAAGTTTGTCCAGCATGCTGAATTAATGTATCCTCATAACAGCTAAGACGGCACAAAAGCAGCCTGGGAACAGGTGAATTTTCTAGCACTAGACCTCGCCTGAACATCTCCAACAATTCTAGCCCCATATCCATACACTGAAGCACAAAAAGCATGCAGTTTTCTTCCAATGTGACACTCCAAAAGAGAAAATCGCTTCTTTTTAACTAGTTTGTCTCTATAAGCAGGACTGCTGGCTAGGGCTAGCTGAAAGCCAATTAAAAAAAAAAAATCAAAAGAACAACAGAAAACCCAACACCATAACAACAAATATTCAGAGAACTGTTAGTTTCTTAAGTTTACATCGGACCTAAGTCACACCAAGCTCCCAGCAAAAGGGCAGTTTGTTCAGACTTCCAGAGTCCTGCCATTCTCAGCAACCGCAGCAGAATCAATTCTCACTTTCTCCGAGAAGCTACAAGGTTGCTCTGAGGAGGGCCTGGCACCAAACAGTTTGGGCTGCAGCCGAGAAGCCGCTAACACCCCCAGCAGGTATTATTCCGGGTGCTAGGGCATACCCTTGAGACAGAACATTGATGTTTCCAGCAATCCTGGTCTCAGGCAGGCTTAGAACTCTGCACCAGTAGAAACTGATCAATGTTGACAGATTTCAAACAAAACATCTTAGGTCTAATAAACAAAGTGTTTTTTTCGAAGAAAACTTTTCTCTGAAAATGTTTGACTAGGACTATTGCTAGATCAATCTCAGCCTCATCTGACACTACTCCAAACCAATTTTAGAAGCACAGATTCATAAAGACTGCTGCTGCTTCAGCTGAAGCGTTGCTGTCAGACCGGCTCTCTCCCACCCCCATCTTCCTTCCAGTATCTCTTTCCACCTCCACTCCGGCTCGAGCTAAATCGTCCCTTCTATGTTTATGCTGCTGGCTTATTTCACAGATTTGCGATGCTTGGAAATAGACCAGTCCTTTGCCATCTGCAGAGCTGAGCCGCGTGCCCTCTTGCACTGCAGTTTGAGACCAACTGATCTGGCACTGGCACATTGTAATTCTCGCTTTGCTTGCACTTTTAGCGTACTAAAATGAGGCGAAGTTAAAGTGTTACACTTTGGAACAACTCGAGCATTACTCTGCCTGCCAACTAGCTCCAAGAAGCATGAAGGAATTCTGACTATTTCTTAGTCTGCCGTGAAACTTCACGATTCCTAACGAACACGTTGTTACCAGCACACCTTGTGCACTGCTTTCTCTCCGGCGTATCTCTGTTCCACGTTGCTCACGGAACACGAATTCGCGTCCTCCTCCTAACGGGACATCTGGTGCAAACACGGTCCCTTTCCCACAGCTGATCCGCTCTCGGTTTCCCTGCAGCAACACTAATGCTCCCAGCGCCAGCAGCAGCTGAGGCTGTGCAGACAAAGACGGCGGAGGTGGGAAAGCCTCTTACCAGGGAATTAGGTGCCGCTTCCCCAGCTCCGACAGAGGAGC
>WBNO01020373.1:0-91002 GCA_013400575.1 Peucedramus taeniatus | reverse complement strand
GAAAGTGTACACAATCCTTCAAGAAATAATGAGTTAGAACAAAATGAGACATGTCCAGATGTTGGTGTTCCCTATTTTTATTTTTCAGTCAGTCTCTGGAAGTCTAAATTAAGTTAGGCCCAAAATGCTGGTACGTATTTTGTAATAGTTTTCATTTGAACTTTGCAGATCTCTCCTTTCTTGAGATAGATAGACAGACAGACAGACAGACAGAACAAACTCTCTCTATCTATCTATCTATCTATCTATCTATCTATCTATCTATCTGTCTGTCTATCTATCTATCTATCTATCTATCTATCTATCTATCCACCTGTCTATCCACCTATCTACCTACCTACCTATCTCAGAGTATATTACTCTCTGAGAACAGAGTAGTTATTGCCCTATATTTATTCACTCATGAAAGAACACTTCTGAAATGCTCACAGATATAAATGTTTCTACGAAATCTCAGCAACTTCTGGGATACTTTAAAACACTTAACACCACTCACTACTTCTTTAGCAACTTGCAGAGTTGGTTCCTTCCTAATTTTATTATGTTATTTCTGTATCTCAGCACTAGCTTTCTTTCCTCTGACCCTCTGACACTGATTCTTCCTTTGAACCACGTAGTGTATTAGCAGAAGCTGTTATAATATTGATGTGATATAATTTAAAGATGGGCATGCTGCAAAGTACACTCCCTCACAGGGGCAAATAATTCCTTTAGTTCCATTCTAGTCTTTGGTTAATATTATTGGCAGATTTGTTGCTGTTACCAGATTTATGAAGTAATGGAACAATCTCTGGGGATAATTATTATAACAGTGATAAAAAATTTAACTATAAGGCAGAAATATTTTTTTTTACTCTACATCACATGGAAAGGCTGTGTTTCCTATTTCCAGATGTCTTTTGTGATTTTTTGTATAACATCTCCACAATTTTCTTTATCCACGTTCTCAAATCCTCAGTTAAGCTTTCCTCTTAAAAGCACTAGGTTCATATCACTGATTTTGTTCCAGCTAGAAAAGGAGTAGTGGAAAGGATAGGAAAACATGATTAAATTTCTTTGCAACATCCAAAATACTAAAATAGCTTTGTTGCTAAGGGCTTCTGTATCTAGACTCACTCTTGCAGCCCAATGTGTGAGTTAAGTAGGTTTGATTGTTTTCTTTTTTCCTCCCCTTCTGTCATTTCTCAGCACTAAGTTGTTTGGATTCACATTGCTGTAATTGCTTTAAAAACAGTTGTTTTCCTGCAGAGGGTGAATTTGGCCACAAATGCCTAATTAGCAAGATGGAGTGCTTGCCCACAAATGCCCTGTTAAAAAAAAAGATCTACAGCCTGTATTTATGTCAAGTTAAAACAACCAAGAGGACAGGCACCACAATCCAAAAACCTGGAAATCATACAGAATTTATATAATCACTTAATTTGATTTTTTTTCTTCTTCAGTTTTGTATTGTTTTGGAGGATTTGGCTGCAAATCATCAAGAATTTGTCTCACGTGTAATCTAACAAGGCAAACACCAAATTTCATTATTCCTTATCTTAAGAGTAATTTTCATAAAGAACAAAACGTTACAAATTTTTTTGTATAAAGATGAATAAAGAAATGGTTTTATAACAAAGAGCTGAAGGTATGTCTGGTCATTCTTGTTAATTAAATAAATCTGAAGAATGATGCATAGCTAGAAATTTTGCATGAGTGTGACTCTTTTTGTGCTTATTTGCCTATGATGAGAAGGGAAATCATGGGTGCCAAGTCTTCTTCAGACAACTAGAAAAAATACCTCATACCTGTAGGGGACTTTAACTACCTCAATATCAGCTGTAAGAACAATACTGGACACAGTCCAGGTGGGGTTTAGAGTGTTGAAAATAATCTCCAGACACAGTGAATTCATGACACAAGTGAGGCACCTTATCAGATCACAGGGTTTTGCATCAGATGATTTACAATATCCTTCCAAACTTGCTTGGAAAGCCTCACAATTGACAATGTGAAGAACCAAGTATTTCCTGTGATCTAATTAAAATAAGCATATACTTCTGTATATGTGTACATGCATTCCATTTTTTTCAAGCATAAGTCAAGTAAAAAGAGTTATATTATTTCCCCACCCTGATTTTTTTTTCCACAGTTTTTAGTCATTTTCGTCATAGATTTTATTATGGCTGCTTGAACTTTGACAGATCTATATTTTAGTTTTTCAGCTATTCATTATTTTCATCCCTAAAGCATCACAGAATCCAAATACACATGTGGTTGACAGGGACTTCTGGGCATTGCCTAATCCAACTTATCTGCTCAAAGCAAATTCAGTCAGAGAAGTTGTCCAGAGCTGTGTCCAGCTGAATCTTGAATATCTCTGCAGACGGAGACTGCTCAACTGTCATCAACCCATTCCTGTCTGTGATGAACTTCACATTAAATTTTTTTTTTCTTATGATTAAACTAATTTTGCTGCATTTATATTTGTGCTTATTGCATTTTGTCCTCTCACTGGATACCACTGGGAAGACACTCTTTGCACCATCCTATCAGATATTTCTATAGTAAAGAATGCTCAAACAATATATTGCAAAGATTTATGTTAATTCTTTTTTTTTTAAATTTCATAATAAAACTTTAAAAAGAGGGAATGAAGGAAACTATGTGGGTTTGGTAGATTTCTTTTTTTTTTTTTTTTTTTTGCTTTAATTAAATGATTCTGACAGTAAACCAACCCATAAATCCAAATTAAATCCATTCAAATTATTTCAGCTAATTTTACAAAATAAAATTCTTTAGTGTTTAATGGGAAGGGAGTATTCTGCATAAATTCCTTGTGTGCTTGTTCAGAACTTCCTGCAGAATTAGGTGAATAGTATTTCATTTCAAAGAATATATTCCAGATAGTTGAACAGATATTAAATGGATTATTTGTTGATAATGTGCTGATAGGTTTTAATTAAGTGTTTTGAGGCAAATGTAGTTCAGGGTCAATGCTACCATTTTTAATTATTATTTTTAAAGATCCCTTCCAAAAAATATGTAAAACTTTGGTATAGTTTTATAATCAATGTTTGTTATGCTACTTTTATTTGCAAAATCCCCGCTCTTTGTGCAAAGACAGCTTTTCTGAGAACTAACAGCATAATGTGTAGGTGAAAAAATCAAGGTCTTGTTAGTAATTTATCTGCTACCAAGAGAGAGAATGAGCTGTTCATACCTAGCATCTAATCTTTTTGAAACCTTTTCTGTGGGATGCTATGTAGAAATGAAGAGCATCAAACGAATGAACAGCACAGACCCACTCATTTTGTTTATCAGATCTGCCTGAAAAGCTGTCTCACCATTCCTATGGTAAAAGTGGTGGCAAAACCTCACTTTGTTTCCAAACTGTGAAGTCTTGTGGCACAGTTTATATTCAATTTGGCTGTTTTTAAGCACTGAGATTGGTCATTTACTGCATTTAGGCATCCCAAGGCTTTGCTGGACTTTATTGATCATCTGTTCCTAGATAAGAAGCTTTTAGGGTGCCACCTGATTCTCCTGTCCCCTCCTGTGTCTAGGAACCCAGACTAAAAGATCAAACAGAAACCACCCCAAAAAAATAAAGCAATATCTTTAAAGTGATATGCTCCCAGTGATATGTCATCACCCAAGTTGAGTGGTTTCTGTTGGTGAGGCACACAAAATCCCTGCTGATTTTCATGGAATTTCAGTCTTCCGATGTAACTGAAAATTAACCTTGCTCAGTACATTTTATGTAAACAACTTCATATTCTAAATAGGGAAATAAAGGCTCAAGTCTTTGTAAGGAGTGTGGACCCTGTTTGAAACTTAAACATTAGTCTTGCTTCCTTTTAAACTTAATAGACTGAATACTTGCATCCTAATGAGACTGTTGTCCTTAGCTTTAAAACAATTTTATTTAATTGTAACAAATATTCCACATATCCTTATAAGAACAAGCAAATTTTCATCGCACTAATCATCTTTCTTTTATGAGCAGATATGTTTTACTAGCAGATACTTTAAACAGAGGAAAACAATCTGTCACCAGATAATTGCTAAAAGGATTTAATAAGTCATATTGTTCGTCTATTTCTTATGTTACTGGCTTGTGGCCTAATTTAATCTATTCTGAATGCACAGTAAATGCAACACAGTCATTTTAAAATCATAAACCTCTCAAAAAAGCCAGGCAGAGGTCTGCTATAATGTGTTAGGTGATGGATACCCTATTTACTATTGATCTCTGAATTTAGAACCAATCCATTCTGTACTAGAAAACATTTTTCATATATTTTTAGAAGATATTGAATGGCTCTTAATCAGTGACAAGACTGTTTTGTGTGTTACTGCTCAAAGTAGATTAGCAACACTGTACAGCATTTCACTAGAAAAAACAAAGCTTTTAGAGGCTGAATCTTGTGTGGTATTACTTGAATGAACTGACTTCCTGTTCAGATTCCCTTAAATTAAAGGAAAGTTCAGAGTAAGCAACCCAGATGTAGTGAGACATGTGCTGCAGGAGTTATATATGGAGATCCACCTAAGCCTATATTGTATGGACATAGTATTCATTGTAGTTTGAATCACTGCTGGGGAGGATTTAATTTAATTAACTACTTGATTATTATAGTTGGTTTCTGTGCTATCTGTCTCAAGAAGCTTCTGTTACATCCCACTCTACTCGTTCTATTTTCTTTTCTTCAAACTACCCCATTCTAATGACCAGGTTCCTGCATTTCCTTCTTTATTTCTTTTTCTATTCAAGTTTGGATGCAGAAATCCCCAATATACTAACCTAACCTCACTTTTGTGTTCATGGGCCACTGGTCCAGGCTTGGATTACATTTGAAAAAGATCACACATATGGTCTAACCAAATATGGAATACAAGTGGGTATGTACTTGTATTAAATAAATTATTATCATCAGTTTCTGACTATTAAAATCTTTTATTTCAGAAACCTTTTCCTGCTCTTGAAGCCTATTACTTCCTCCTTTACATCTCCTTAACAGTCTTTTCCTTAAAGACTGTGTTATTACACTCCCACAAGACTCAGAAGTGGATAAGAATAGAGGGTATGAATATAAGAATGAGATTCAGTTCACTGATTAAAGATTCTCATTTTAAATCTCTATCAGCACATCTTTGGTAGATGTTTATCCTCCTATTACAATCAATAGAAGTTAAAAGTGGGACTGAGTTGTGTAAATGCAGGTATATAAGACCACACAATTTTCCATAGGGTGTCCCAGAATCACACAGGACTGGCAGGTAAGATAGAAAACAGACAGGAAGCCTCAACCCTTATGAAGCATCAGGAGAATGCCACACAATATGTTCTGTGGCATTTCACATGCCTCTCCAATCTTGCTTTTATATCCCTTGTTCTCACTACATCCAGTTTACCATAGAAAATCTTTGGGGACATTATCACCCTAGATAATATCTAGATAATATCTATCTCAGAATAAAACAAATCCCCTCAATGAATTTTCAGAACAAAGAAACAAGCCCCAAAACAATAAGCAATAATGATGGAACACTAGCTTCTTTCCAAGGCTTGTATAAATGACACATTTCTTTTAATTATCCTCCTATTTGTAAGGGAAGGGTTTGCATCTGTGCATGAAGAATGACAGATTCTGACTGAAAAACAACCAAATTACAGATGCTATGTAAGAAAGGGAAATTCAGTGAAATGTTTCCAGAATTAGCTATCACATCATGTTCAATTACAGGGGAGTCAGGCTGTGTCTCTGAAGGTATTTCAGTTGCACTTCTTACATTGATATTGACATTCAATAAAAGTACTAACTTCTAACCCTAGTTTAGTGAGGAAGTCTTTTCTGCCACCAGTCCCTAGTCAACTCATTACAAATTTTCGTAGTTTCTGACAATTTAGTTTTCAGAATATCATTCACAAAGCCTATGCACATTAATAGCAAATGTTTGTAGTCAGGAAAATAGGTATCATAAATATTCTGAAAGCATGAAATCTTAAAAAAACTTTTGCTCTTACTGACTTTTAAATTAATTTCTAAGACAAATAAAAATTTTGAAAATCCCATAGCAGACATATGAAAATCACTTAAATGCCAGTCCTTAATTTTTATTCGTTTTATAGATTGAAGATATGCCAAATTTAATTGATTATATATTACTTTTTTCCTCATAAATGTCATGCTCACAAAAAATCTTCTACATTTTTATCATTGGCATTAAATCCCATGAAAGAAATAGTACTGCTGATGGCTTGAAAATTCCTCTAAATCAGCCTACAGAGTAAGTTCTCTCTGCTGTTAAATAGATGAAGTATAAATTTGTTCCTCATCTCCCAGCTATATAACTATACCAAAATAAATGCCAGCTAGTGTCAGCACTTTCTTTTTTGACTCTTCAATTCATTAAGCACTGAATGAAAGTTTTCAGGTTTAAAGAATGCAAGTGTCACAATGATCTGAGTTTTCATTACATTTCATCACATTGTTTTTTTCTGTCTCGATAACATATTTTTTTAATTTCCTCTGAAAAGTAAAATTCCTGAAACACAATTCACTTAAATAGTTTTATTTTTGTCACGGGATGAACACAGGATGTCACAGGATGATTTGAAGCTTTTAAAAGTATTTTGTCAAAATATAAATAGAAATTTCCTTTCCAAAGTCATTAAGAAGGATTTAGAAGAAAAAAAATGAATTATTTTTCTTAGAGTGACAAAACATGTTTCAATACTAAAACATTACAGATTTTTTTTCTGCTCTCCTTTTAACTTATGGATTATCTACTAGGAGAAGACATTTTACATTGTCAAACCAATTTAATACAAAATGATTGGTACTGACTAGACTTATTTCAAATAAATGTGAAAGCCTGTGAAGATTGCAATCTAAGCAGGCTACAAAAAATAATTCACGTAGCGATGCCCTGAATAATAAAGGACAGTTATCTCTGCTGATATGGCTGAATGTGTCAGAAGCTGTTGCCACAACTTCTCAATTACCTGTATGCAAGATAATATGAGGCTGGACTTGGCTGTCCCTCTTACTGTCAGGCAGTCACTTCTACCCTGTCCGTAAGAGTGCTGATCTTCAGTGTCCTACAGGACACTGACATTGAGGTGTCTCTTTTTTATAGGACTTTTCCAGAACTAAATAATTCCATTTGCTAGACTGATGTGAGACCATCACACACAAATTACAGACATGGTAGCAAGCAGTGGAGGGCTCCTCAAACAAAATATCAGCAACTAGAGCAGGGAGAGGAAAATTTTTTTAGAAACTTGAAAGGCTTTCAGTACATTTCCTCATTATAAAAATAATAGAGATTTAAAGGGTTATTGAGTTCGTTGCTAGACCATGACAAATAAATATACAACTTTTATTTCCACTATATATCCTCTGTGGTAGACATTTCTTTCACCCTTAATTTAATTATTTAAATGTTTTCTCATGTAGATAGTGCAAAAGACAATTGGAAAGTCCAAAGATACACTATGGATCAACTCATCTGGACAATGAGATCTAGAAGAAGTCAATCTAAAAAAAGTGCTCTTCAGGATTCTTAGTCTGGTTCCCAAGAAGAGTACAATCTGGAATGACATGATGCTACAGAAAGACTTACTATCAAACTTGGAATCATAACTCTTTGCAGGGCACTGCAGGACTTGTATTTACACAAATTGTCTCCAACCCAATGAATAATGTTAGACATTGAATAAACATAAGATACTAAATTGTGAGATTGAGGATTGAGGGGGTAGGAAGACAGAGTATGTTTTAAATATTATCCCTTCCTCAAAGGTAGCAGAAGCTGCAGAAGTGATATGGGGTGTTTTACTGGCTGTTGCATCTAAAATTTTCATGTAGGCTAAATTGTTGTGTCATGTTTTTCAAAGTTGTTCTATTTGTATCCACATTGTGAATATTCCTAGACATTATGTAAAGAAAAGGAGGAAATGAAAATATTATCAATGCTATGGAGCCTATAAAGCCATGAACATTGTCTGTTAATAATTTCCCAATAAACTATTTATACATACAAAGATACTTTTCATTATAAGTTTTGTGTTTCATTTGATCTTTATTCTGTTTCCACTCTTCTTCTTCTGGAAATTTTTTCTAGGTCAGAAGTAGCTCATGAACTAGGGGACTTAGCAGTAATGGATTTAATGGAAAGACATTTTGTTTGAAAGAATGGGAAATGTGGTTAACAGGAATTGTACTTGAACACTATTACAAGAATAAACTTCTCAGTTTGATGTCTGATTGTCCCTAGATCATAGATTACTAAACCAATATGGGTTGACATGGTCAAATTGTTTATTGCCTTGCAGACAGTGAACACAGTGGTATTTGTTATTAGAACTTTTTTCTACAAGGAATGAAGCATCAAAATAAAATAGTCTGAGCAAAATGGAAGAGCATTGAAAGGCAATGAAAGAGAAAACAGAGTTCAATTTAATCTCTTTGTCATCATAAAATAAGATATTTGGGTCAGACAATACATCCTAATATTCACCAATGACAACATCCTTAAGTGAGAAAACCATGTTCTCTTCACAAATGCGTAAGTTACATTTGATTTGCTTAAAAAAAAATGTGGTTTCGGGGTATAACATCAGAAGACAGTTTCAGTGATTTAAGAGAAAAACAATATAAAAATAGCTTTGATTTTTTGAAATCAATTTGAAAATTCCGAGTAAAATCTTTTGTTGATTTGCTGAACATTTTCAAAGTTCAGTCCATTGAAGAAGTGCCACCAGTAGCCATTATTTGGGTCCCATATCTTAGCTCTGGTGCCTGCAACATAAGAGGGACCTAATAACATAAGAGGGCCTGCTGAAATGAGTCCAGAGAAGGCCATCAGGATGATCTGAGGGCTATAACACTTCTCCTTGAAGACAGGCTGAGAGAGTTGGGGCCACTCAGCCTGGAGAAGAGAAGGCTCTGGGGTGACCTCATTGAGGCTTTCCAGTACCTAAACAGGACTACAAGAGAGCTGGAGGACTTTTTGTGAGTGTAACTAGACAAGAGGGAGTAGCTTTAAACTGAAAGAGTGGAGATAATAGGGCGGAATTCTCTACTGTGAGGATGGTGAGACACTGGAACAGGTTGGCCAGAGAAGCTGTGGATGCCCCATTTGGATGAGTTCAAGGCCAGGTTGGATGGGGCCCTGAGCAACCTGTCTAGTGAAGGGTGTCCCTGCTCATGGCAGTGGGTTGGAACTAGATGATCTTTATGCCTGGAATAAACTACAAGTTAATTTGTAGCATCTTGCAGGGTCTGAACTTTGTTCTATAAAGAGATGCAGTGTTTTGCAACATTCAGAGAGTTCACAAACATCAAACCATGAAATTAATTATGTATATGTCATCCAAGTAGAAGCTATGACTTTCTGCAGACTTGGCAGTAGATGAGTTAATGTTGTTCATTTCTTGAGCTTAATGCTGTTCATTTCTGTGGTAAATTTTTTTTCTAATCCAAAAAAGTTATAAATAAATTTATCAATTCTGCTCCTATCTTGTCTTTTCTCAGAAAAATTTCAGTTATCATAAAATTTTTGTTACCTGAGTAATTTTGTACATTAAGCTTAACAACTGCCATGTAACCATGTCAGGTGCTGGAAAGTCCCCCTGGAATCTTAACAAAGGACCAAAAAAACAAGCAAAGCTACAATATGATTGTAGTTACAGTTGTTATTCCATGAATAAAAATTACTGTTGCAAAACTGGATAATTGGAAAGCATACACACCTACAATCAGACCTCACAAGCAAGTTCTCTTTTCTTTTAGCATTGTTACTACTGTCTGTGCACTTCATAACACAATTTAATTTTATGTAAAAAATTTCCTGAAAGACAAAAATGCATTTCAGCAGTGGTAATTCAGTTTTAAACCATGCATAAAAGACCGATAAAGAGCAAAATGCTAATAGGTTGTAAATGGCCTAGGACCTTTTCTAGCTATTTTTCAATATTTTTCAACAGTTAAGAAACAGCCACTGAAGTAAGTCAAGAGTCTCTTAGTCTATTATTTACTTTATAAAAATTAATGTTTATCAAATAGACTTGAATTGATAATATTATGATAGTTCATGCTTGAGAAGCCTCACAATCACCAGTGTGAAGAACTGGATATTGTCTTTCTGGCATAATCACATGGAGAGTGGATTGCATTTACACCGTCCATGACCTTGAAAACAGATTCCCATATCAATGTCAGAAACCTTTTTTTTTAATTCTGCTGCTGCTGTCAAGTGTATAGACTAGACAAGTAAAATTAAAAGGTATAGCAAACATACTGGTAGGAAATAAACAGTTATGCTCTTTTTTCAGTTTTAGGATGAAAAAATCTCCAAAATTATGAACTACAATTTAAATTGCAGATTTTGTAAGACATTTCATTGAGAGAATTTAATAATGCTGAGTTCTTATATATTGGAAAATATAAGAATTCCAATAGATTGGAATTTCAATGGCTAGAGTTTTTAAAATGTGTTTTTAAATATTCACTGAGATTCCTTGATTCCATGATCCTAAGTTTCAAACATGTTAGATTTGACAAGTTGCTGCATATGAAATGCTTTCAGTAGGTTTGACTTCTTTGTTCCACTATGCATTCCTGAATTTAGCAGAATATATATTTCTTTGTTTTCACAGCATTTTTCTCTTAAATGTCTTCTAGATCTGCATATTTTTGTAATTCTCTGGATATTTTACTTTTACATAGGACATATGCTAATTCAACTGTTATGAATTATAAAAAATTTCCTTGCATCTTAAAACCAATATATATCTATACTGCATTTATTGATCTGTTATTCAGCAGTTCTAGTGTCCTTCTCTAAAGACCAAGGAAGTTTTTATTTTCCCTCTCTTCATACTCAACCTTACTATAATATGATACAGAATTCTAAAATGTTGCAACTACAGCTAGTAGAAGGTACATGCTCTCTGTGAATATAAGAAAAATATTGCTTCCTGATGGAGTGAGCAAGAAGGTTCCATAGGTTTTTCCCATGGAAGAAAACAAACTGGGCTTATGGGCTGCTCTGAAATTCTTAAGCCCTACAAAGCTGTCTATTTCATCTTCGGATTTCACTGGTCTATTTTTCAACTGAATTTTTATTTCAGCTATTTACACTGCAGTCATAAAAGATCACCTTATCTTTATGTAATTATATCCATATAGCCCATATTTTTATTTTATTCAAACTCTCAACACCATTAAATTGTAGAAAGCCTCCATTGTATATAAAAATGGAATAGATTACCATATTACTAAAGAAACATTCTTGATTTTAAATGGGGATTGGATTTACTGATGTGTTTAAGATTTGCTAGTTTTGGACAAGAATATAAAGCAGGTCAGTGTTTCTGAATTATATCACCATTTAGTGGAAAACAAGCCCTTTGAGAAATAACAATCTACTTCACAATCATGTTACTGCTATAGTTACAGTTTATGATGATTTATTAATACAGTCTGGTTTGGGTTGCTCAAGCATTTTATTTTGCTTGATCTGAATGCTGTCTTTGACACTGTTGATTATAACACTCTGCTTTATCATTTATGAAATTATGTAGAACAATCTGACAGTGTTTTGAGATGGTGTCGTTCTTATTTATTAAAACACATGTCCATCTGTGAAATTACGTATTAGATTTTTCTGTACAACCTTGTCAGTTCCCTCAGTTTTTACACAAATTCATTTTTACTTAGTAAATGATAAAGTATTTTCTTTAGGTAACTCTATTCATCATTGGCGTAATTCTTCCTTCATGTAAGGTAGTAAAGAATGTGGGATAATGACTTTGTACAGCTGTATAGAAAACTGCTAAACACTGGAAAGTACTTATTTACAGTTTTAAGATGTATACAAACACAGAGGAATGTGTGTGCATGTCCTGGGGCACTGGTAAAAATATTTTTCTTCTTTAGATGAAGTTAATCAGGAAAATATTATTAATCTGGGATATATCACAGGACAATATTATGAATCTGGAATTTGTCACAGCTGCAAGAGACTTTATCAGGAGAAATTAGGAGAGTCTCCACAATATATATATATATAATTCTTCTGAATATTTTTAATTACAAATATATTCTTTATTGATAAATAACTGCTGTAGCAATGCACATGGGACTGTACAGGGCAATCAAGTTTCACTTACATTATCACAGTGTTTATTTATTTACAGAAAAATCTGTATCCATGCCTTCAGTTTGGTTTACATAAAGAATTTACAATGATTTCACTTCAGGAATTGAATTGATACATATATATGTGTAACTTAGAGTTAACACTCTGTTTTTCACTGGTCATCTTGAATAACAATATATTTAGGACACTCCAGACATTTATTTTCACATGGCAGTCTTTTTTTACTCAATGAAACTGACAAAAATGCTGTTGTGCTCAGTGACAGCTTAGGAAACGCCTTTGCCTTCTTCAGGTTTCTAAACTCTGGTAGACCACTCAAACAGAACATGAGGCTGAGCCAAGGTATGTATGATAACCCAAATAACTCCAAGTTCCTTTGTCCCTGTGGTCTGGGTATGTCTTGGGTCAGAAACTTAGCCTGGCACATCATTGTCAGCTATAGACATTTGGAAATTTTTCTATGATACTATTTAGACCACTCAAGGGCCTAAAGTAGACACAGCAATTCTGAGCAAAGAAGTCTCTCTTTCTCACATAGCTTATTTTCTGTGGGAACTTGGTATCTGCTACATCCAAAGAAACATATTTTTATCAGTAAAAGCTGCATCTCCTTTTAAAGCTTTTGCTGAGATGAATGTGTTAGCAATCCCCCTCTAGCTTAGACTAGCCCTTAGCAGTATAAAGCAATTAAAGATAATCCTGGCATGCCTTGAAAAAGGATAATGTTTTCTGCAGCTCTTTTGTTCATGATTTTCAGGTGTGTGCTTTTCTCTACTGCCCCTGCAGATCGTGTAATATAGATTACATACTGATAATGCAGGCTGCTATCTGTAGGAGTTCCTAAATAATGAATAGCCCACTGTAACAGCTTTTCTTACAAATAACTAGCAAAATCTGGCTTCAGTCTGTTTTTTTGAACAATATAATTTATAACATTTCTAAAATAGAAGCCTACCTCTAGGTTTTGAAATCCATTCTTGGGCACCTAAGGGTGTCTTTCAAGTTTTATTCATGTCAACTTTTAAATTATATTTAGTCCAAAAATTGAGATATTTCTTTAGACTACACAGTGCCTGGACAAGCACAAACTCTTTTCTTGAAGTGTATTGGATTTGTATGGCCTGCTTTTAATAAGCAGGGTGTCAACAGAGGTGGCTTCTGTGAGAAGCAGCTGGAATCTTCCACCATGTCCAGCAGAGCCAATCCTTGATGGTTCTGAAGATGGACATGTTGCTGGCCAAAACTGGGCCAATAAGAGATATTGGTAATGCCTCTGTGATAACAGATTAAAGAAGAAATCAAAACAATGGTGGTGGCACAGTTTGAATTCCAGCCAGAGAAGAGGAGGAGGTGAGAACACATGAGCAGAACAACATGGCCACATCAAGGTCAGTGGAAAAGGAGGGGAGGAGGTGCTCCAGGCACCAGAGCTGAGATTTCTCTGCAGGTCGTGGTGCAGGCCATGGTGAGGCAGCTGTGACCCTGCAACCCATGGGGATCCATGGGGGATACAGAAATCCACTCACAGCCTGTGGGGAAGGTGCCCATGCCAGCTGCCTGGAGGAGGCTGTGGTCCAGTGAGAGTTCTGGAGCAACCTGTCCATGGAGGACTACATCCCTTAGAAGAGTGACCCACATCACAGCAGTTTTGGGAGACTGTTGCCCATAGGATGGACTCACATTGCGGAAGTTCACAGGAAACTTTTTCTCACATTGGAGAAGTTTGTGGAGAACTGTATCCTGTGGGAGGGACCCAGTGCTGCAGTAGAGGATCAACTTCTCTCTCTGAGCAGCAGAAGCATTGATGGTGCACTGACCATCACCCCTATTCCCTGTTTCCTTGCACTGCTGGGGTAGTCAGTAGAGCTGGGAAGGAGGGTGGGGTGGGGGGAAGGTATTTTTAAGGGTTTATGTTACTTCTCATTATCCTGCTCTGATTTTGGTAATAATAAATCCACTTCAAATCTCTACGTTGATCCTGTTTTACTCTTGGTGATATTTGGTCAGCAAACTCTCCCAGTCCTTACCTCAACCCATGAACCCTTTGTTAAATTTTCTCCTCTCTGTCCAGCTGCAGAGCAGAGTCAGTGGGTCACTTTGGTGGGTGCCTGACATCTGACCTAGGTTAACACATGACATGAAGCTACGAGGACTTTTATACAATATTTCAGTCCCCAGGGAAACAAATCTAGGCATGACATTCTCGGAATATCCCCATCCTACATATCTATATGTGAGAGGAAGCCAAATGTTAGATGATAGCTCATACATGTTTTAATCTCTCTCAAGTGTAAATGTACATCTCCATCGCATGGCAATAATACTTATGTCTTACCACATCCTCTGGGAATTACCATGAAACATATTTGTAATCCACAGGGTTGGTGAAGTTTCTAGGTTTATTCTTAGCTTGAGGTTGCTTTAGCTACTTTTTCAGCAGGAGCTCCCTTGTTATTACTGGCCATGACTCTGTACATAATAAGAGAAATCTCAAAACAGGGGGGAAAATAGTGTGTTTAGTAACAATTCTGCCCCCTAATCGTCTGCCCTATCATTTGTCCCATCAACGGGACTCATGGGGTTTCTCTCAGCAAAGGCTAATTGCTGAAAAAGCAGTACTCATTCTGCTCTGTCCTTTATTTTAAACTAAAACTGTAACTTTTTGTAGCCCTTGGTGCTTAATTGATCCACATTTAGCAGAAGATTTTCCTTATGGAAATTATGCTTACATTGACTTGGATACCGTGAATAATTCAGGATAAGTGAGAGGAGCAGATTCTAAATGATAGTTTGCACAACTGGAAATTGATCATCTCTACCATGAGATAGAGCCAATTAAGTACACCAGTGATTATGGCATCACTATTTTCATTTATTTGTCTGTCTTTCTACAACCATGATTCCATAGGAACATAAAGAAGGACATCATGTCCTTTTTATTTTTTTCTGTCACAGTCTTGCCTCTGTCTACCCAAGGAATTATTTCAATACATCATTAGTCATCTTGGAATGAACTGAAAAGTTCTTCTTGGATGATCATAAGGGATTTCAGCACACTTAATTCATTGATTCTTTTCTTTGCTATTCTCATCGGACTAAAACACACGCCATACGAATAACTCTGCCCACCACCCTTGTTTTTAAAAGAAAACATTGCAAATTATACTTTTTCATTCCCTAAAAAAATAGTTTTAACCAACGCACAAGTGTTTCAATTAGTCAACTTACAATATATATATACAAAGAAGAAAGGAAATCAAATAATATAAGTTAAATTAAAAGTGAAATATCATAGAAAAAAGTCTAAATGTCAACATTTTTATTACATATCTTCTTAGTTTTAGACGTTTTATTCCATGTTAAAAACAAAAACAAAACTAAAACCTGGCATATAAAAATATGACATTTGAGTCTAGAAATAATTTATCTCATATATATTGCTAATAGTTAATTTGTGGCATTTTTATAATATTATATGATTGAATGAAAGGTGTCATTACAAGCTGGAATCACTTCAAGAATTTAGATAAATGTTAGCATAAAAGGTATCTGTAAGAGGAATATCACATCTTTAAATTCAGGTTTTCTTGGTAAGTTTTGGGGTTTATGTTTGGAGCTCCGGTATATTTTTTTTTCTATCACTATAGTATCACTTACTATTATAGTTATTGCATGTTAGCTTTAGACTTTGCTTATTGAGCCTTACAGTCAAGTTGTCCTCACAGTCAATGAATTACACGTGTACATGTAATATATGATGCTTGACAATATGCTCTCATTTGAATTCCATTTTCTTTTCCAGTAGTCTTGTATTTCACTGCTGTATTGCTGAAGAGAACCCCAGATATTAGAAAACCTTCTGGTGTGTTATGAACAGAGCCATCACGTCTCACAACATGAGCATGAGACTTATACAAGTGGCATTTGGTTCGCGCCTTCTCACAGTGACACTTCTGTAACATATGTTTTTACAGCACAAAACCAGATCATTTGTCATACTTTGTGATCCCACATGACAATCACAACTGCATGCCTTAGCTGTGATCTGTCAAACCATTATGCCTGTCACATAGGGGTCAGAAGAAGGAGGAATACCTTGCTGCTGTGACTCAGCCAGAGGGAAGAAGGAAGAGGTTAATGCAACATCTCAAAGGAGCTCATCACAGGGTGCAACATCTCAAAGGAGCTCCTCCACACATCTCCAAGCAATTGCTATTGCACTCTTTCACCACTTGAATGTCTTGAAGAAAAATTTCAGTGGCAACTGAAACATATTTTATTTCCATGCAATCCCTTAAAGAAAAATGCTCATGCAGATGCACTACAGAGCTTTGAATGGAGTTTCAAATTTTCATTGTTGAAACATCACTGAAACTTCCATCTATTGATCCTTTGGGTGAAGCTGAAATACAAACAAGGAATTTAGCTTTCCACAGAATATTGAAAGTACAGTTTGCTGTGAAAATTAGTACATGATTGCTAACATAGCTACATATCCATTGTTCACATTCCTTAGAGTATGGCAATCAAATATTTCTGTTAAACATGGCAGACAGAATTCACAGAGAAATAGATAAACACAGGGAATTTCTTTCTGTTCACCCAAGGAAGCAATATACATAATCCTGAGATGTCTGATTATATTCCTAGTTTTGTTCTTCATCCGTTAACATCTCCTACCTTTACCTTTTCCCTCCAACTGTGTACTCAGTAACACCTTTTCCTTTATGATGGAGTATGGAATTTCCTTATGGTGAAATGTTACTTCCTTGGCTCCAAAGTTTTCCTTTGAAACATCTGAAATATTCGGAACCTACTTGTCAGTTACATGAAAGTATCAGTTGATTCACTTTTATTCTTCTGTTCCTTAAAGTATACATATATAAAAAATTAAAAAGAAAAAAAATTCCTCCAAAAATCCCCAAAACAACAACAAAAACAAACAAACAAACAAACATAAAACTCAAACAAAGAAACAAACAAAAAAGGACAATTCATACATAGCTTTAAAAAGTCCACTTCTCTGAAGGACATCTGGAACTCATTTCTCCATGAATGACAAACCACTGCCATATATTCCTCAATATAGGACAATACAGTGAGTCACAAATTCTTTGCTGAATGAGTAATTCCATTCTCCTGACCATTCAAAAGTGTTGGATGAATTCTAAATAATTCAAAACCCTTTTAGTATGAGGATTTAAACTTTTGAGTTTGGTAACTCTGCAGTGCTTTTTTCAGAAGAACTTAGGTGATTAAAAAGAAAAAATACTATTGATGCTACAAATAATCCTAACAATTTGGTCAAAATAATGTAGAGATGTCATATTTCCCAGTAAATTTCTGGAACACAGACAGACATTTCAAAGAATAAGAATTGGAAGGCAAAAGGAGCTTTACAGATCTAGTGTCTCTCTAATGTTATCAGATATAACTGATCCTGAATGATCCTGTCCTGAATGAAGGACAGTTTTAAATTGAAAGTCACTAGAATGCCTAAGATACTCAACTCTGTCATTTGCTTGTCTGTACAAATAAAAAAAAAAAAAATCTGCAGTGCTGTTGTGAGTTCTGCTGGTAAAATTTTTGAAAATTCTTCTTACATACTTGTAATTATTGACCTGTCCCTTAGGTATCCATATTTACTGAACCATAGCCATCACAATAATCCTGTAAATAAGCACCTGGTTACTTTATAAAGTCTATATTGCAACTTACTATATGTTTATACAGCCCCTGTCAGCAGTATCTCTTATTGAGTATTACTGTAATTTGTGTAATATATGAATAGCAATTTAATGAATTAATATTTCCTGCAAAGGGAAAAAAAAATTATAGCATGCACCAAGCCTGACAGAGTTCAAGAAGCATTTGGACAATACTCTCAGTCACTCCTGGGGATGGTGCTGGGCAGAGGCAAGAGCTGGACACCATAATTCTTGTGAGTCCCTTCCTACTCAATATATTCACTCTGTGGTTCTGTGAAGTAGAGACATGGGAAATTTTCTTACAAGTATAAACTACAATATAATCTCCAGGTATCTCAAGTGACAGACTCCTTTCACAAAGACCTTTCCTCTGTCTCCTTCAGACAGAGAAACACACAGTATAAATAAATCCTTATTGCATCAATGAAAGGTAATTATAAGTTTAGTGGCATCAACAAAATTTGAAACTGAAACACCTGCATGCATTCAATTTGTGATGTATTAGCCATTTAGGAGACAAGTATGAAATAAGTCACAATTAAGGCTGAGACTACTTTGTTTCTTCTGACCTAACTTGCCCTTTGATTTTAGGATATCAAATGATTAATTTGACTAGGTGCAAACAATTAACTCCTAAATTGTTGTCGTTGTTTTTTTTTTTTTTTAAGCACTGATGTCTGACCTAAGATTAGATTCCAGGATCTGAGAGACACACAGTCAAACTTTGATATAATAATTGAGGGAGCTTTCTAAAACAGGGAAGGAAATACTGAATTGATGTCATCTTTCAGTAAGAATGAGGTGCCTAGAAAATCAAGACAAAAATGTAAAATTTCCAAATAATTTCCACTACTTATGCTTATACCATTAAAATTTATATAACTTATATCATATGTCAATAACAGAATTTTTTCAAAATAAAAGCATAAATATTTCCAGAGAACTTGAAGGAAATAGCTGTTGATTTGCTTTGAACTGTTAACAGCTGTTAACTATTCAAAGTCTTTAATATGTATTCAATTCCCACCTCAAATTCAATTCCACATACACTAAATCCATATATAAAAACAGCTATGCCTTTCATGAACAAACATGCAATAGCCTGACCTATTTTCTTTAATATATTTTCCTTTCCATTCTCACATTTTATTTCAGCTTTGCCTGTATCTTCTTACTTGTCACATATAGTCTGAACTTTTACATTGCCCGAGATTTCCATACCTTCCTTTTCCCAATTGATTTCATATCTGCCATTATTTCTGAACTTTTACATTGCCCAAGATTTCCATACCTTCCTTTTCCCAATTGATTTCATATCTGCCATTATTTATCTTCACAGTTGCAGAGCCACACCCCATTCCCTCATCTCACATCATCTTGTTTCCTCAATATCTTTTGACACCATCACCATGTTTCACTGCTTCTCTTGCTCATTCCAGCCTAACATCTTTAGCACTTTAGTTTTATCTCCTCACTTTCCCAGACCCTAGTTCTTTGCATGGTTTTACTTCTCTGTTTTTGTTTTGACTACTTGCTAAGTTTTATTCAGGAAAGAAACCTGGAATAATCATGTATGTTGGCAGGTTATTGTTGCCAGTCATCCTAGGCAGGTGGGGTAAAAGTATTATTTTGCATTAGTTTGCTTCCACCTGCAAAGACAATACTACCTATGTTTTCCATGGTGTAATGAAAGAACTACAGCATCATAGAAATTATGTTGGAAATATATCTCTAAATGCTAGAGAATAGATTTCCTCCCTGAGGCATTCTTTGAGAAACTTCATTCATACAGACAAAATGATGGAGAGCTTACTGAGAAACTGCTTAACGGTTTCTCTCCAAAGATATCTGGAGTTTTACTATTATTAGTTTCAAAAATAATTAGATTGAGTTAAAGTAACCCCAAGACTGGTTTTTACTGTAGTCCAGAAAAATGAGAAAGATTCTTAGGCAGAAAAAAATTAACTTACCTTTTTAGATATTAAGGTTGCTCTCTTACATGAGACAAAGTGAGTTGAATCAAGGAGAAAGTTTACAGTTTAAAAAATGTTACCTGTTTAATATTCTAGGATAAGGTTTTAATAATGCAAGTTTTCTTAATAAAAATAATTGATTATTGATTTTTAGCTCTCTTTTAAATATTGTTTATAAATCAGAGATCTTGCAAATCAAGACAGTTTTGAAAACAACTATTTTTTGCAACTTGTCCTTCTGTAAATCTCCTAATGTTTTATAAGCACTTTGTGACTTAAAACTGTAGGGAAAATTTCAGTTATTTGAGACCATTTCAGACTGAAAATTTCCAAAAATATATGATTTCCCTTCAGATGTATTTAAAATTAATTCCTTTCGGACTGCAGCAGTGGATTTAAATTAAGCCTGAATTAGTACTCCTGACCAGACAAGAAACACTATAAATCTTTGTCTATTGACCTTTAAAATAACAGTTAACTTCAGCTTAAGCAGATGCTTTCAGCAAGACTGGAATTAGGGGATACTGATTGTTCTGAAAAACAGGAGATTGTATTTGACTTAAAATTATTTGCCATAAAGTTTGCTTTGTTGCTTGTCAAGCTATCTAAACAAAGCTGTGTGAACAAGCTGGGTCTCTATCAGACTGCCTCTATTTCCCAGGTTCCAAACCACTGAGTTTGTCAGCTACTTTCTTGCAGTGGGACTGGAAACTGCCGTGGGGCCTTTACTGTGAATCCCTTAAATGTATAAAAAGAATGTTTGAAAATTGTTGAACATGTCTTATTTTTACCTATAAGATTTCACACTCACATGCAGAATTTTCTTTCTCATATGACTGTTTCTATCTTCTTTTGCCTTTTGGAAGTCACAGTAAAAAAGGCTCAGTTAACTCCTGGTATGAAAGTCTGCATAGCAGCAGCCCAGGCAGCTGCTGCTTTCATGACAGCTAATGGCTTGTCTAAAATTGTTATGAATTTCTAGAAAGGAAGAATTTAATATTTGAAAATTAGTACAGATTTTTTTTCCATTTATAACCTGTGTTTAAAAATAGTAACTGCTTTATTTTATCACAAACTGGTGGTTTGGAGTATATTTTTCTAGATCTCATATTCAGAAGTCATTTTCTCCTCATGAGATTTACCATTGGTAACAGAGATGACATATTTGATTCTTCATCTGAAATATTAAAAAAAATTGTGCAGATGCAGGTGTATCCTCAGATACACACCTTTCTGTAGTGGTGTGTGTTTTGTTTGATTTTGCCTCTCTCGCTGTTGTATTTTGGGAGGGTTGTAAAGTTATAGTTTGCCCCATGTTACCCCTGTCCCTTCCCCTTATAGTGGTTTTTGTCCAGGTTTTCCTGCCACTCAGGGTGTCCACCACCCTGCTCCCCCCCCCCCTTTCCCCCCGTTTCTGCTGAGTCATTCCCAGCTGTCCTGCCCCGCTTCGTGTCAAGTAAGTTTTCCCTGCCCAGCTTGTTCTCGAGGTTTCTGTGTCAGTCACCTTGTCCCCCGTGTATGGTTTGTTGTGTGGGTTTTCTCCCACCCCTATGTTTTCCCTATTGGTTCAGTGAAACATATCCTTATCCCTATTGTAACTACCCATGGCTGCTGTACCCACCTCCCTGAGTCAGAGGTTTTTTAAGCTCTTGCTGAGTTTTGGGTGTGACCACTTCGTCTTGTCCCTTCAAGGAGATTCAAACTCTTTGGAATACCTTGACGGAGTGTCCGGCTCCTGGCTTCCTTTATCTCGGGACTCTGGTGGCTTTTCTCTGCAGCTGAACCCACGCAGCTGCCCTGACCCACACCGCAGCCTCAGGGGAGGTTTTGGGGCGGCCTCTGGTGTGGCTCCCACCGCCACAAAGGGGCGAGCGAGCCGGATTCCTGCCTCGGGGCGGCCAGGAGAGGCCGCACCTTTCTTTGTTTAGAACAGGATCTGTGTATTTACCATTGCTTTCTCTTGTGGGTGGCAATTAGAATTTATATACAGTAAAGCACACATCTTTAATTCCTACTATAGCACTCATTTTGCATCTTTTCTCCTTCCTGGGCCATATAGTATCTTATCTGTTTAGTAGGCAATTTTATAAAAAACATATTTTCTATCATATGCTATTAAAAGCCAGTAACAGGTGGCCTCCTATCTTGTTTCATCTCTAGATTCCACTATAAATAGACAATAATAAGTAGTATTACAAAGATATAATAGCTGATGTCATAATCACGTGATTATGAAATCAACTACATAAATAGAAGAATAAAAGAATATTTTAAATGTAAAAACAAATTCAGTGTGTGAGGAAAACAACCTAAAATAAGAAATCATGTTCAAATATTTTTTATAAGTATTATTATCATGAAAGCATGCTCTACGTATAAGAAAATAAAAAGATTTTTTTCTTAATTTCCCTGATCTGTAGAACATAGTATTACCCTTTGTTCTCCACTCTGGTCATATCAATTCCCCTGCATCTGGAAAGTTATCATAAAACAATTGATACAAGAAGCCTGATAAGGTATGGACTTGTGCAGTGGAAAATGAGCTCAAAACCAAAATGCATAGGCTAAAAACTCATATTAAAAAAATCTGCAAAATATCTTCCCAATATTTTTATACATTTTTAGAAGTTGATAGCACTTTGAAGAATGGACTGACTAATAGAAAAAAAAAATAAAAGGTTGTGGGTTTCTGAAGACTTTCTGTATTAGAACATAAAAAGATAACTTCTGTTATCAATCTACATATGCATAGATTGAAGAAGCAGCACACAATGTTCCCTGAGGAAACAAGTCAATGAAGAACTGACAATCAGTAAAAGCTGGAGTCAATCACCCTCTGTAAGGTACTTTCCTAATATTCAAAAAAGCTTAGGAAAAGTATTTACTCCTTGAAAATTATGTAATTTAAGACTGCTGAGCAGGACATAAAAAAACCCAAAAAACAAGGGAAAACACAGAGCTCTAAATATGAATGACTGAATGGAGAAAATCTTGGCGCAAGGAAAAGAAACTTGATATCAGGGAAGAACTATTCTCACAATGAATACAATGATCTGAACAAATCCATAAAAATCACTGTCGTTTTGCAAGAAGATTCTACCATGACTGCTGGGTTTCAGTGTGCTACATAAAATCTTTTACAAGCAACAGTGAAGGCTAATGCTGCTACTGAAAATTATTTTTAATGAGTCCTGAAATGTTAGTTTAGGTCAGTTTCTCATATTATTCATTAACTACAGTAAAACAGACTGAAATTTAATTTGAATTCAGGGTTCATTAATGTTTCGTGTAGATACCAGTTCTTTAACAAGCTGGTGAGTTTTAGGGTACATGAGACTTTAAAAAATGCAGTTTTGTGGCATATTTCCATAACTGCATTAAAACTCACTGCTATATAGCTCATTTCTCAGGTTACTGAACTTGTAAATTGATAGAAAAAAATTCTTATGACAAACCAAACACAAAATCCTATCCAGTTGTCTGGCAATAAACCATTTTTTTGTTTATTATAATTAAACAAAATCAATATATTAACTATGAGCATAGTCATCTCACTTCAATTTCCTCTAACTGGAATTTAAATTAAGACTGTTGTTTTATTTGCCTTTCAAACTGCATATCAAATTAAGGTGTCCAAAAAACGGAAAATTGATCCTATTTAAAAATAAAACAACCCATCAGAATATCCTGTATTCTTCCCAACAGGCAAGGAAGAAACCAGTGAGACCAAATGGTAAATTTCAATAAAGTATTTCAATCACAAAAATGTTTTGCAGACATAAAAAACCAGATCATCTTGAAGGCAGCCATTAAGACCATTTAGAAAAAAAAAAAAATTAAACTTTTTAAAGAAAATGCTGTGTATTTCGGTCATCTCATATACCCCTGGAGACAGAAAGAAAAAAAAAAGCTTCCTTTTTTTTCCCCTGTCTAATGACATCTGATGCTACAAGTCGACAAAAAGTACAAGGTGCTGATGGATTAAAAGGGCATTGAAAGGGTAGTAAAACCAGTTAGAGCAGATAAACATATTGCCATGGACCTAGTAGATTATTTTTCTTTTTTCCTCTCTTTTATTTTCTCTTTTTTTTCCCTTTTTTTTCATGTTATCTCAACAGCTGATAATGCAGATAAATGCTGAGGGCTCAGTTCAGTTGTCTAAACATCTGCATCTGGTACTTGAAGGTTCTTGGGTCAGTTCCAGGGGTCTGAGAGATAGGAACCAGCACTGGGGGGGGGTCCAGCCCTTCCACAGAGGCAGCTGGTCCACAGGAGACCAGGACAGACCGTCAGGGATGGGGCACAGAAGTTTCTGTTTAGGCAACTGACAATGCCACCAAATTCCTGTTTCTCTCTTGTGATAAAGTTGTTGTGACAAGTTTTACCACAGAACTTCAGGTGGAGTTATGGTTTACTGATCATCTGTCATGAGCCCCAATTTTATTTTTTCATTGATTTACTCTGAGATTTGTTGAGAAGACAATTTTAGGGAATCTTGATTTTGACACATGTAGATCAATGATATATCATCAAAACCATAATATTTTTTCTATCCTGCTGAAAGGTCAAGGAACTAGACAGTCTAAAACAAAGTAACGTGGACAATAGGGTATTAGTTATTGACCATCTTTGGACAAAATCAAACACCTCTTATTTCTTTTCTGTTCAGCAATGCAAAATAGGATCAAAAGCTGGAGCACAATGAAAACGCCAGAGAAAGTATTCTGACATTGAAAACTACCTTGACTGAAGCATATTATCTATTTAGACTGTTTTAGAATAAAACTACACTTGTTTAAAGTAATCCAACTTTTGTTAAAATGGACACCAGCATTAAGAGGAAATACATTTCTTCCTTACTTATCCTTGTTTAGTAATTTGATACAATTCTTCCTGAATAACAGAATTTGTAAACAAACTGTGCAGAAATATTCTTATTCAAAATAAGATACTTAAATCCAGTTGAGCAAAAAACTAGTGCATCTACTAAAATGCAGTTTTAAGAACTAAACATGTCTGGCAAGTTTTGTTACAGAACTCCAAAAATACAGTAGAAATTTAATATGAAGGTAGACAAGTCTACTTGTCTAAAATAAATTCTGAAAAGTCCTAATGCCATGAAAATATGCAATGGATAAATTATTTAACACCCCTCCTCCTGAAAACATAAAGCAAAAAATGCAAGAATCTCTATAACTTAGTCATATTCTGATAAAATACAAACCTGGTTGCAGGGAAAATGAGAAAGGGCAAATACTGGCAATCCAATGGCCTTTTACAATATAGTATATTTATGCAATAATTATGCTTGCCCTCAAAGGTGCAACTGTAGGTGGTTAAAATATTTCATTCAGCATTCATTAGGATATGTTCTTCTTTTTATTCTTCGTTTTTTTTTTCTGAGATAAGTTGTGTAAGTTTTTAAATGAAAAATAACATTGGAAGCTTGGGGGAAATATGCATTGACAGCATTTTGTTCAATTTCTTTGGCAATGCTTTTTACATCTCAGTAGCATGAGAAAATGAGATGAGAAGACATTTTTAATAAACTTTTGTCCTGAAGTCACTTGCTCAGTTATAATCACTAAGTATTTTCATTAATTTTATCTTCATTTTATGTTATGTGAGTTTCTAAATATATTTCAAGGGAAAAAAAAAAGATGTCCTTGACACTATTTACATTAATTCTCAAGTTAGTGACTACTTCAAAATAACATCATGCAGTTGCTATTAAAACGTAGTTCAGAGTTTCAATAGACTGCTTGTGCCTGACAACTAATTTTTTTGTTGCTCCCTTGGGTAGTTGCTAGAAACAGTCTTCAATGTAGATTCATCCTGTGGCTGAAGCACAGAAAGGAAAAGCTGAAAAATGAGCAATGGGAACAGCTTGCTGATGAAGTTGAATGAAGAGCTAGTAATGATATTGATGACATTACTAATTACTTAGCGGGCAGAATTCAAAATGAGAATTCATTTGTCATCATGATATCATCAATCAGCTTTCTCTCGCCTTGGGTAATAGGTTCGTGCTTGCTTGGTGCAAGATAAACTTCGCTTTATAACTCATTTTGGTTTGTGCATGTGTACTTCTTAATTTTTGTGTTTTAGCATTTTACTCTTCCCTGTATTGCATTGTGGTTTTATAAGTGTCCTATTTCAAAGGTTGTGTATTTTACACTTAGATAATTAAAGACACAATCTCTGCCTCTCAAAACAAGCAAATGCTCAACAGGTTTTTGTATAAGGATCATAACCTATAGTAAAAACCATCCCTGATGCAAAAGGATGCCTATTCAAATTTTACACTTAAAAAAAATCAGATTCCTACATATTTTAAGGAAAAAAACACAGTAAAGATATGCAAATTCCCCTAATTTGGAGATAGAGGATCAAAAGTCATAGTTCCTGAGTCCTTGAGTAAAAAAAAAAATCTCTGGGTATTGATTTAGGCTTTTCAAGCAATCCAATATCCCTAATCCTTCAGCCTGTGAATCAGTATCACAGTCCCAAGAGCCTGAAGCTATACTATCTCCTCCAAACAGCTGAGATTCCTGGCTGAGTCACGCTGTTGGAGAGGGAGCTGGCCAGACTTTACTGATTGTGCACTCCAAGATTTTCCTCTCTCCTGTCCAACTTGGCATTCCTGTCTTTTTCATCTGCTTTCTAGATCCTTGAATTCTTGCCTCGGCTTTTACAGGGACACTTTCCATTTTTGTGGACATACACTACATACATACATACAGGCAAGCACTGATCATTAGTGCTTTGCTGTGAAGTAAGTAAAGAAAATATTTGTTTATGCTCAAGGGAACAGCTCACTGACCCTTTGGAAGCCACCAAAGCTGTCAATGACTTGCCCTACCAGCCCTGTGTCCTGGCAGTAGAAATTACCCTGAGAGTTACCCAGGGTCCCAAATGAAAATGTGGTCACCTTGGGGATCTGCTGTCCAGCTGTACTTGGCCAAGGAAGTAGTGATCTGAATCAGCAAGTATATTGTCTTTTAATATGCTCATGGTCCTATAGTCTAGTAATATATGCATAGGCTTAGAGGTACCCTCTAACTCATTAAACAACCTAATGGATCATCTGACAGTTGGAAAGGTTTTCTGTGTGATTGAATATTAAAGTGAATGTGTTAATTTGAGCCTATATTATTATGCCATCCCATTTGCACTGTTTTCTATCATTTTGATTAATGCCTAGATTGTGGCTAACACATAGAAGGAATGAGGGATAATATAAGACTGCAGTCTATGGATGTTCTTACCATTCTAGTTTGTGCATCTACTGAAACAAAATAAGTAAAAATGGAGAGGGGGGAAAAGGGATTATTTTGGCTTTCAGTCTTATAAAATTCATATGATTATAAAATATTGATTTTGTCTATCACCTCTACAAGATAGGAATGAAGTAGGTTTTTTTTAGTTAAATATCACAATCGTGAAAAATCAATTTACATACATTTTAGTCAAAAACAGAGGAAAACTTTTGAGTGTTCTTGGTATTTAGAAACATTTCCTGATTGAACAGATTCTGAAGAATTAGGGTGTTCCAATTCAGTGAGTTTATAATTGTGGTTTGGATTACATGCAGGCCATTAATTTCTCCAGAACCCTTTGAAATACATTTACAGCTTGTCATAACATCTCCACAGAACTGATTTTCATTTGCTTTATCTACATTGTTTCACATTAAGTGATGTTTCACAGAAGCTGAATATTTTTTTACTTCTTCTGTTTACAAATATGGGTCCTATTGAATAATTTTTAAAAATATTGCAAGAATTCAACAATTTAAAAACATGTAATACCCCCTAAGGATACAACTACTAGGTTAATTTTATATGTAATAGGTTGTACTACAAATAGAATTTTTAAAGAACACCACACTTCTATTATATGAAATTCTCATGAAAATGGAAGAGACTCAAGTGGATTTTCTCTTTTTTCAAAACAGGTTGACTGTTTAAGATAGTTACCCTGAGTAGAGTTCAGAGTATCATAGTGTTTCTCCTGTGAAAATCTAACTTCAGGAAACTCTAGAGAAAAGAAGGATGGCATCCTAAATCTCATCAGAATCATACATGGAAATATCATTCAACTAAATCTCCCAGAGGAAAGAGTGGTGCCTCTTAAAATGACAAACGAATGTCTGTAAATGAGAACTGCAGTTCTAGACAATTGGTTTGAAGGTGCTTGAATGTTGCATTACCAGCACATTGCTTTGCTCTGTACAGTGGCAGTAGAACAGAAGTTCAAATTTTGACACATTACCCCTGACTCTCCTGCATGTCTCTTTCCAGCAACTGGTATGATAAGCTCTTTCAGAGGAAAGTAAAAACCCTCCACAATGCATGTGAGTCAACATCCTTGTGAGATATGACAACTTTTAATGGAGACTTATTTTTCTAAATAAATGAATGGTGTTTTCCCTACTTGTATGAGGGGAATGTGTCAGTTATATTTGAAGGCAGGATAATGTTTGCCGTGAATTGCAGCCAGCTTAACCTGATAATTAGTTTTAAATATAAATGTAGTTCAGAAAAGTACTTTTTGCTATTATTTGAACTTTTTGTTTTCTCTCCTGAAAATTACTTTTCACAAAAGCACTCAAAATGGCCTTCCCTTGGTGTAATGGAAAATTTGGAGCAAGAAAAATTTCATCTCCATAGTTCAGGCTTCCAGCCTTGTCAGAGGTTCCTATTGACAGCAGTCTACTAAAAAAAAATGGAGCAGAAAGGAGCAATTCTAGGACTCTTTTTAGATTTCTTTTCTTTTTAATCTAGCAGTTATCTTCAGTCATGATATTGTGCTGGGAATAGCTTATTATTGTTAAATTTGTCCCTATTTTATAAGCAGAGGTACCTGACTTTGCTCTTTGAAAATACTAATTTGCTTTTTTCTGTGTCATTATCTCTTTTGGTTTTTGCTGAACACAAGAACTGGTATTCCAAAAAAGCTGTTGATTAATCTAATTCCATTTAATGAGATAAATACACAGCATGGAAAACAGAAGCAGAGGTCTTTGATCTTTTCAAGTTAGACTAAATGATAATGGAAATTTCTCGCTATAGGTAAGAAGGTTGTTTCAGCCTCTTAAGCCTCTGATATTGTCAGTTAGTCAAAAGCACCTCCTAAGCTTTTAAGTTCAATTTAATTAAAATATATATTATAACAATTGTCTTCCATTATTTCAGCACCAGAGAATCCTATCATGCTGTCATTGCCTTATGTAAATGGGTTTGTTTTACACAACGTGCAGTAATTATAATATGGTCCATTAAAAACATATCTTTCTGAATAAGTGACAGGTAAAGTGGCAGAGGTTTTAAAATATTCCAATTACACTTTTCTATAATTGAGTTTTTTCCAGTTGGAAAGCCTATTAATTCTATTTACTTTTTTGTGTTTGGTTTTGTTTGGTTTCTTTTTTTTTTAGGAAAACATATGAAAGCTATTAATGAAATAGTATAATTTATTTCAATAACATTGTTTTCTTGAAAGCAGGAAGATTTCAAAATTAAGGTCAGTATGAAAAAAAAAACTCTGAAGCAAATGTTTTTCCCTGAGAAATTCTTAACAGACCTTAACACATTTTAATTGCTAAGTGTCATGCAATGAGCTAACCATAATGGATTTTTTCTTTTCTATTCTACATGGCAGATATTTATTTGTGTTTAGCCTTGAAAGTATTTTTTTCCAAAAATACTTCAGTTATATTTTCTTCACTTTCAGCTTTGTGATTTTTTACTATTCCCATGAAAAAATTGACAATAGGTTGTCTGTCAATCTGCTCCTGCCATTGTTTATGGATACAACTGCTGATCATTTTAATGTCATAATTTCTTCAGAGATGTACAGATTCTTTGAGGAGTACTTCTCCTGGATCCACCTTTTGTCTGGATTGTAAGTTATTTGCCTAAGAGACAATATTCTTCTTTGGTTCTTTTACGCTGCCCGAGTCCTTATTTTCTGAAAGTGTTGTACAGATTAGCAATAACATTAAAAATGGTATGAAGATAATATTTATGTGTCTGTGCTTTTCCTTTATTTTGTTCATAACCATTTGGACTGCAGATTCAGAGACTGTGCCATGATGGTACATATTCACAAGTAAATTATATTCATTATAAAATGTGTCTATTACACATTATGTTTTCCTGTACATCAGTGTTGTGTGGGTACTACTTTTTCACTGCATTTAACAGAAATATATTATATTGACTGATGAGTTTTAAAACTTATATTCAATGAGTTTAAAAAAATTAATTATCTTCTTCAGTATTCAAATTAGTAAAATTATTAAAAATGAAGGTGACACTGAAAATTTAAAAAAATATTTGACACTAAACTTATCTGTTCTATTTCCTCGTATTTTTCCATTATTATACTGAAAGGTACTGCCTTTTGTACCTGGTTCAATGGTTTTCTTGGCAAGAAAAAAAAATCATATTCAGTTACTTTTCTGAGTTTCACAGAATGTTCCCACAAGTGCCTCACTTTAACGGTGAGTAGGGAGCTTGAAAAGCACTTTCCAAAGTTTGACTAAATGAGTCCTTGATGTCGGGACTGATGCCTATTCTTATGTAATTAAGCAGCTGTAGAAACACAATAGAGAACACGGACTGAGCTAAGTTGAGGATAGTACCCAATCTTTGAGGTGAATTATCCTTAAGATGAGTATCTTTTGTTTGTCCACCACACACTGTATGTAAGGTTCCTTTAAAAGACCTGCAACTGCACAGCAGGAAAATACAGGCTGCTTGCTTGCTTTGTCCTGACTGAGAGCCTCTGGAGGCAGGGGCAGGTTGCTCTTCAATTGGAAGTGACTAAAAAAGCCAGGAAAAGGACAAGAAAAGGAGGGAGACAATCTTCTGGAGAATGGTTTGGGACAGGGAAATTGAGCCAGACACAAAGGGCAGGAAAGGCTGTAACATAGACAGGTATTTAAGAGTCTTCTGAGAATAGGAAATGGACAGTCAGGTCTGCTATGTATTGCAAAAGAAAAAAATGAAACAACAACCAAAACCTTTTATTAGGGATCTACTCAGGACTGTGTGGAACATGAGGCATGTGTTTTGCAATCCCAAGCACTGCACACCACAACTAATTTTTAAACACTTCTGCTTTCTAGGGAATCAAGTAGCTGCAGTTTGCCAGACATCCTGGAAATCATTTAACATCAGCCAAACAGTAAAGCACACAAATGTCTGNGATTGCTGCAGCCCAGAAGAATATTGAAAATTGCTTATCAAAGTATAAAAATGGTGGGAATTAATGATAACACAGTGGCCAGGATTTTGCTTTCAAACTTCCAATCCATTGGAATTGAACTGAGTTGTCTTTATTCTTTTTGTTTTAATGATGATGAAATATAATTTTAGATAATAAAACCCCCTTTCTATTCTTAAAAAGCTTAATGTAAGGAGGAAAGGAAGGAAGATTTACCTCAAAACTCTAGTGAAGCAAGAGAACTCTAGGCTTCAGCACAGAGAACTTGAATACCACTTGCTAGAAACCAACCTAAATCAGATTTCCCTTGTAACAATCTCAGTTTGTGGGTTGGCACCCACAAACAATATATCATATTTATTCAGTCATTAATTAATTTTCTTTATTTTTAAAGATTAAGGAAGAAATCTATTATATCAGGTCTTCATTCTAACTATTGACTTTCCTGCTGTTGACAACACTGATATTTATAGAATATTAAGAGATGTAAATGAGTACTGGGATATCTTGAAGTAGAGTTGAGGATGCTGTTGTATCATTCCTTTCAGCTCTAGGTGGAAATACAATTAAATCTGCTGCTCTGCTTTAAAAAATCTTAGCAAGTGCATTTAAAAACCTGCCTTTTACTATTCCGTACTCATTTTGCTAAAATGGAGTATACCCAGAGAATTTTTGAGTTGTTCCCAGAGGTCTTTGGTGGGAGCAATCTACTTCTCATTGGACCTAATAATGAGTGTGTGCCTGTGCTGCAGTTCCACTCTGGTCTCTCTCTTCCACTTTTCTACCTTCTTTTCTCTCTGTAGGCATTAAAGTAATTCTAGCTTCCTTACATGGCCCTTATGACTTTTTACCAGTCTCACCTATGACAAGCATATGATCTTGTGGTGAAATACCTTCTTTGATATGTGAGATAGGGCAAACAGGGCAATGAAGAGTGCAAAGTGATGGCTTTTCTTGTCCTGTTTTCAGCTTTTATTTCAAAGGGAATATAAATCACTCTTTCACACAGAGATAGCAAAAAACATTGATTATTTTAGCAGCTCAGGCTGTCATCAAAAAGGTACAGCTACAATAACCTGGATCTCAGAGTATCTTAAGAATTTTGACTATTCTTGAATTTTAAAATATGCCAGACTATATAGATAGTCCCTGTAACCACCTATTTCTGGAAATCACCGTGCTTCAGTCATTGTTATAAAAATACTTAACTACTAAGTCTATTTAAACCCAAATCACAAATTAAAGACTTTTAATTTGACTCACTTAGTGAAACACACACTCCTACCAAAATAGCCAACATTTTCAGCCTGTAAGCAAGTTATAAACAGAGAACACCTCATAGGTGTGTCTCCCAAAGCATGCTCCTTTCACCACTGCCTGAGTTGCAGGGCTGCTCTCTCCCTGCATGTTCAAGGAGAACATGATCAGTCCTTAAAGTTTTCCATCCTCTTCAGTTTGTGGATCCAATACTATTTCCTGTCTAGATGAAGATCATTGATTAGAAATTTTGAGCCTGATGGCACACTTGGGTTCTCGTTCTCGTCTTTCAGTACTTTACAGTAGTCCAGTGTTGCAATACTAGGAAATGAACCGGGCCAGTGACTGATCCTTGGTAATGGACCTTCATCAACATGAAATATTACTTATTTCTGCCAACTAGCATTTTTCCAAATAATATCTGGCCAAGATTTAAGGTCCAGTACATCCCAGGAACTATCCTTAACAAGCAGTTTGCATGTAGTGTCCTTGTTCTGGAGATTAAGAGACTTTATTAACATTGACACATGCCACTCTGTGCCAGTTGGCCTCAGTAGTTAGAAATTTTCCCAGATATACTTACTCTACTTGCATGGGTTAAAAATTTGAAGGCCTTATATTGTAATCATTTCTTGTAGTATAGCCAGCTTGTTGACTAATTTTTCCTTTCTTTCTTTTTCCTGCTCATGGTTGTATAAGACAAAATTTTTAGATGTTTTAGTCTTTGATTTCTTACTGTGGTAATTTTGATTTCTGTTTTCATTTCATTGTCATTACAGTGAATTCAAAAGCTGAAAACATCGATCTATTCAGACCCATATATGTCATAACCTAATATGAGGAAATATGAGGCTTGTCAGAACATAAAATAAATAATTTTATTATGAATATATGAATTGATAACTTTAAATATTTATCAGACATCCATCTTAAGAAAGTCAGAAGTTGTTTGCACATATTTTGCTGTCAAAAAGCAAGAGGTTTTTTAGAGAGAGCTGCATTCATTTTCCTCAGGCTTCACAAAATATTCTTGCCCTTGTTATACAGTGGCAACTATCAGGAATGTTCTAAATTGTGTTGGTTTGATTAAAGAAGGCATTTCTGAGCCTTTCTACAGCAAGAACTACACTCATTAGAAGAACAGAAAAAAATGCCTATTTCCAAGTACAGCAAACCTATTTAAACTCTTCTTTAAGACCAAAAAGTAGAAAGTATATTTCAATATTTGCTAACTTAAATGATCCTTGCATATGAATCCCAATTCATTTCATCAGCAAGCAAAATGAACTGTAGTGCATATTTGATTAATGAATGGTTAGGGTTCCCCCTCTCTCTTTGGATTTTATATCTTTTTTATATATATGGAGGAGACCTATATTACCTATAGACCTGAAGTCTACTGAAGTAGTCAAAATATCTGATAAAATTTTAGAATTCTAATTTAAAAACCTGTGCTGATATAAATGATATATTTATTTTGTTTTCTCATTAAAAGAACAGCTCAACTAGACATTCCTGAATTACTTGTGGGATTACTTGTACTTATTTCAAAGTTATTTCTGAACCCCTTTGATGTCTAGCTAAATCTAGAGTACATCAAACAAAAACTTAACTAGTAAGGCTCTCATACCAGTGGGTGTAGAAGAGACATGGGACAAGAACAAAAGTCTGTGTAAGTCATACACATTCCATTTATCTTCTGAATGATGATTGCTTTAAATTTCATTTCTATATGTTTCTATCATATACTTTATGCTAGAAGTATTTTCTTTTTCTGTGGAATTACAGTTGAATAATTTAACTCAAGATATTGTAGTAAGAACTACTAATTTTAAATATTCAGGAAAAAATAATGATGTCTTATTACTGAAACATCCAAGATAAACAATATTTTACTATTAAAGACTCTCATCATAATTACTATTACATTTCTGGACATAAGAATAAACAGACCAAGAATTTTTCAACATAATTACATGTCTTGCCCTTAAAAAATTTAAATATGGTTATGTTACAGAATGAAGGAATAATTTTGTCTTCTCAAAAAAATATTTCTAAAATGGAATTTCTGATAAAGAAGGTTAGATATTTCCATCTCAAATAGCCAACTTTGTAATTGGATTTTTATTTATGTGACCACTGTCTATGTGTCAAAATTCAATTTCCTGTTCAGTGGGAAGATGATGACAACTTTGAGGCTCAGATTATTCCAAGGCAAACCTTGCTTAGTCTATTTTAGGGCTCTTTTTCACTTCAACATCTCTGAGCAGAGACTTCAATTTCCAATTTGTGCTGGATGTAGCTGCCTTACTATGGACTATAAATAAAGGCAGAGTGATAAAATTTTCATGTAATGCACAGATTATGCCACCCTAGAATAGTCCATTGGTTCTGACCTATATAATTAATCTAGAATAAAAGAAAAACAGAATTTGAAGAGTTATGCTTTGAACTTCCTCATATATTGATTGATTACATTTCTTACCTAACAGTTGATCCCTTTCTAAAATATTATTACTGGATTAGTTTTCATTTTAAAGGAAATTTCATTTTACATATCTTCATTAATACTATCTATATTATAAATTATAGTAAGTTATGGTGTAATTCTCAAAGAAAGGAAGAGAAGAAAAAAATAAGGCAAATAGATGATCAACATTCTGTTTGACTGTGAAAATCACTATGAAATACAAGGATTTGTACTTTTTGCATAGGAATTTTTGTTGTCATAACACAAGCATAAAATATTGAGTGTTTTAGGATCTGCTTCAAAAATCTTCTTTAGTGGTTTCTGGGAAAAAAATACTTAGAATAAAAAAATCCAAAAAACCCAAAAGTGAGTAAAAAGAAAAAAGCAGAAGAAGAAAATTAGGCAGAGAAAGTAAAAGAAAGAGGAAAGAGAAGAGAAGAGAAGAGAAGAGAAGAGAAGAGAAGAGAAGAGAAGAGAAGAGAAGAGAAGAGAAGAGAAGAGAAGAGAAGAGAAGAAAGAAAAGAAAAGAAAAGAAAAGAAAAGAAAAGAAAAGAAAAGAAAAGAAAAGAAAAGAAAAGAAAAGAAAAGAAAAAAAAGAAAAGAAAAAAAAGAAAAGAAAGAAAGAAAAAGAGGAAAAAAAGAGAAAAAGAGAAAAAGAGAAAGGGTTTAGTTTATTTAAGCACTTCCTTTGAGGCAACCAGAGACTCTACCAGAGTAGGATATTTTCTGATTGACGATATCTCTAAAATAGCAATTTGGACTAGTCTTCTTACATTTATTTCCCATTTTCTGTGAGGTATTTCTGGTCTGTTCAGAAATTCGTTTTTGCAAGCATCCTGTAAAACATAATTAAGGTACCCTATCTTGTCTTGGCCCAGTATGGAGTTTCTTATAAATGGAGAAATAAAACATAAAATGTATCTTCATAACCATCTCAAACTGGTTGCTGTGGACTGCATTCTATCTAAAAGCTGCAAAGAGAGGTAAGAGAGGGAGCTTCCCTGATGCCTTCAATCAGTCTGAAAAAAAATTATCAAAAAAAAGATGAAAATATTTTATAAATTAATCAAGTTTCTGTTTCCTGAACTTTGCAGCACAGGGAACTTTACTGTTTCATACACACAATGATCAAAGACAACCTCACTGTATCCCTTTTTCTATCCTGGCACTGAGTGTCAGGGCAAGCCAGCCATGAAATAGGCAGCAAGTTATAATATTCCTGGAGGGACTGATCTCTACAATCCTCTTCAAAACTCCAAAAGGAATTTTTGAAGGACTGCCTGCCACTGGACATCAGCTAAAAATCTCTTTTCCATACCTGATAGCAATGAACTTACACTCCTACCTTCAATAAAATTGTTTATTACTTTTTCTCCTGTCCAAATGTCTAAATAGACTAGATACTGATCTTATCTTCTGGTATATTAATAAAATTAGAGCATGCATAGTCAGGATATAATTATGAATATGGATAGACAGACAAGCAGACAGATAAACTCAGGCCCAGGAGAGACAGAGAATTAAAAGTTGAAACAACCTAGAGAAAATCAGAAAGTTCAAGGAATTAACGGGGAAAATTGAAGAAATCACAGAATCACAAGATCAGTCAGGTTGGAAAGAACCTCTGAGATCACCAAGTCCAACCGATAATTGAAGACCACCTTGTCAACCAGGCCATGGCATTCAGTGACACATCCAGTCTTTCCTTAAACACCTCCAGGGATGATGACTCCACTACCTCCCTGGGCAGCCTGTTGCAATGCCCAGTCAGCTTGTCTGTGAAGAAATTCTTCCTAATGTCCAAACTAAATGTCCCCTAGGGCAGCTTAAGACTGTATCCTCTTGTTCTGTCGCTGGTTTTCTGGGAGAATTGACCGACCTCTACCTTGCTGTGACTGCCTTTCTGGAAGCCATAGAGACTGATAAGGTCACTCCTCAATTTCCTCTTCTCCAGGCTAAATACCCCCAGGTCCCTCAGCCACTTCTAGAGGACTTGTGTTACAGACCCTTCACCAACTTTGTTACCCTTCTCTGGAGACAGAGATGGATGAAGAAAAATGAAAATGAAATTTACAAAATTTACAGTGAAAAGGAAATGAAAGTGTTAGTTCTAAAGATTTAAAACCCAAGGACACCAATAACTTTGTTAATCTATTCCGTTTATTTTTGTAGGAAAATATTTCCACAGTCTCTTCTAGGTTTAACTTAAGGAATGGAATCTAAAGAAATATGTATATTTGATATACTACTTCTCCAGACTCCTGACAAGATTGGCTGATGCAGTTGTCAAGCCACTCTCCTTAATGTTTGAAAGTCATGGCAGTCGGGTCAAGTCCCAGATGACTGGACAAAATGGAAATATCACATCCCATTTTTATAAAAAAAATGGAAAGGAGTATTCTGGGAATTACCAATTTGTCAACCTCACCGTTGTGCCTGGGACAAATCGCGAAACAGAGCCTGCTGGAAGCTTCGCTAAGGCACTTGGATAACAGGGAGGTAATTTGTGACAACTGGAATAGCTTCACTAAGGGCAAATTCTGAGTCAACTGCTTAGTGGCCTTCTCCGGTGGAGTGACTGCATCAGTGGGCAAAGGAATGGCTACAGACAAAATTCATTTGGAATTCTGTAAGGCCTTTGACCTGGTGCCCCACAACATCCTAATCTCTACTAAATTAATCAAGTTTCTGTTTCCTGAACTCTGCAGCACATGGAACTTTACTGTTTCATACACACATAGAGAAATGGAGAGAAATGGATTCAATGGGTGACTGTTCAGTAGATGAAGAATAGCTTGAATGATCACATCAAGAGTGTAGGGATCAGTGGCTCTATATCCAAATGGAGATCAGTCATGAGTGATGTTTCTCATGACAGGATCTTTTTGTATTGGGACCAGTACTGTCACTGTCACGAATGGCATAGACGAAGGAACTGCTGCACCCTCAGCAAGTTTGAAGATGACACCAAGCTGAATTGTGCAGTTGACACACCTGAAGGAGGGGATGCCATCCAGAGGGATCTGGACAAGACTGAGAAATGGACCCAAGGGAACCTCATAAGCTTCAACCCAACCAAGTGATATGTACTACACCTGTTTTGGGGAACCTTCCAACCCAAACTCTTCTATGATTCTGTGAGTCTCTGCTTTATATTATACACATAACTATAAATGACCCGATATACAGATTTAAGGAAACAGGAGAAAAAATTTGGTACTGCAAGTCCATTCAAACAACCTATACACTTACATATACATGCTAAATTTGTGTATTCTGTAAGAAATTTTTCATCTGAATTTACTCATTTAATTGTTCTGAGTTGATCTATCTTAGTTAAATCAAGTTTACAGTTTATGTAAAGGCCATGTAGAGAAATATGATTGATCTAGCACTCACACTGTGCTGAAATATCCATCTTCTGTATAGATCTTCAAATTAAACATTTATAGGGGAATAATGGCAATTTTTAGGTTTACTCTCCTCATGCTGGAAACAGTGGATCAAATTCTGTGGTGTATCATGTTGGCTAGCTTCTTTCATTAGAAATAACATATGTCTGACCCTGGTATTATTAGATTTTCTTTCAACTTTTTTTTTTTTTTTCCTGAATGACAGCATTTAACATCAAGGGAAAACAAGTGTCCCCTCTTGCTATACACAAATGCAACAGCTCTTGTCAGTTCTAGGTCATCTGCAAGCTCACTTTTTCTCCTGCTGTTGATGCTAAATAAGTGCAAGGGCTCTGAGATAGATTGGTGATATTGCCGCTAGCAATTGCAATCAAACCCTCCTGGGTGCAAACTTATGGCAGTATCTCCTGATCTTCCTGGAAAACATTTGCAAATGTTTTCACCTTGACCAAACAAGTCAAACTCATAATCTCAGTGTGTTTCTTGCTCACGGAGTGTACTGTCTAACTACCAGGAGTGGGAATTGTCTCCATTTCAGACCTTTCTTTTTTTATCAGCTTTCACATCTGCCACTTCTTTTATATCATATGCCAAATATGACATAAGAATAAGGGTAAAGTCCTAGGGCAATTTCATCTAACAAAGTTTCTTGCACTCTGATGAAAAGGAAAACAAGCAAAGCAAAAAGTCAACTTTCAAACTGTGTGTATTCTTTTACTATATAATTTTAATGACCAGGATATAAAGGGAAATCACAAGACGGAGACAAGAGTGTGGTGGATAAAGTATAAATTGGTGTCAGCTATAAAATTTGTTATGAATCACTGCATTTGATTCTAATACTAGCTGTAGTCATTTATGCACATAACTAATACCTAGATTATATCAAGACTTCTATGAAATATTATATCTAAAAAGGCATCAACTGAAAACCAAAAGAAAGGATCCTTGCTCCCAAAAGAACTTCAGCAAATAATTTCAACCAGAGGCCCATGATAACAAAATTTAGTATGGTGTAAGCAGCAATAACCTTAATATTAGCAGATGTTTAAAACCAAGGTAGGGAACTAGAGGTGTAGGAAAAAAATTCTCAAATGAGAAAGGGCTACTGAATAGAACCAAGCAGTTATTTCTCTAATATGTATATCAGTTACTCATTTTCTTCTTTTGTTTGACAAGAAAACAAAATCAAGATACCTCAATATGCTTTTTTTTTTTTTCAAAATGGTCTTCTGAGATTTTAAGAAAGGAAAGATTAAATATTAACATTTTATTTAGCTCTTAACATTCAAGTTGAGAAGACTAAAGGGTGAAACATGTCTATGTTTCTATATGACACTATAACAGTGCCACTGAAAACATAAAAAAAAGTAAAAATTTGGCATACTGCAGGGTTTTCCCAGATATTTATGTAAAAAGACACTCACCCTCCCTGTCTTCCAAGTTGTCTAAACTTGAAGAAAAGCCAAGAGATGAATTAAGTAATGTTGAATCATATTTCAAACCTCTGCATCTATGGTGTTTGTTTATCTCAAACTCAGGACAGAAACTACTTTAGAACTTATAAGTTTAATGAATGGAGGTTCTTGTTTGCTTGTCCTTTTTTTTTTGAGACTGTACTCCAAAACACTGAATTCAGTGTTTTTCTGGGGTTGTAGGAAGACTGGAAAACTTATACTGACGTTCAGTGGTATCAGGGTATGCAATTCCCATCAGGGCTTATGAAGTATCATCCTTAATTGATATTGGAAAAAGCTTACATTATTCCACATTAAAACTGAGGTTATTTCATAGGATTGCCATAGAAAATTATTTGAATTACACAGTGATGCATGTTAATTTTTCCATATCACCACCCAATAAATTCTGCAATTAACCCATATCATTGGTCTAATATCATATACTTTGGGGAAATCTTTTCAATTAGAAACTCAACACCAGGAATGGAGAATTGGAAGGGATGCCTAAAATTGGATTTACTTTGCTTGTTTTCCCTTAAGGTTTAAATAGGCTTTTAAAAAAAGCATTTTTTTCTTTACATCTTTTTTTATGGGTTTTTTCTCTCCTCCCAGTGGAATTAATGAACTGCACAGGATGCACAGGAATCAAAGAATATTACTTTTTTTATTAAAATGAGAGATATAACTTAGAATAGTCATAAATGAGAAGTAACTAATTTAACCATCATCATAAATTGAACAAAGAGTTTTTTCTGGTCCATTTAATTCTTGCAAGGACCTATAAGTGAATAATTTTTACTAGAAAAAAACAAAACAAAACAAAACAAAAAACCCACGGCAATGACAATGACAACAACTACGAAACAATATTTACTCTCTAAAATGTATGTTAATTTCCATTTGTAAATAATCACAGTTAAACACAAGGTGCTTATCGTAACTGGGCTGTCAACTGAACTTTCTCTCTAGAGAGAGAAATAGGATATGTTTTCTATTCCAAAGAGCTCAGCACATGAGAGGACAGATTAGGTGTTTGTGGCTTTAGTTCATTTACTTTGGTGTGGTTTTGTTTTGGGTTTTTTGTTCATTAGTCTTTGTTTTTGTCGTTTTGTTTTTGGGGTTTTTATTTTGTTTTGGTATTTCTTTTTTATTCTTTGTTTACCTATGTTTTGCTTTTACAGCTGTTTTAACAGTTTTATTGGCACTGACCCAGGAACTATTGTTCAAAGTCTGCATTTTGCATTAGTGTGCTTCCTCGCCCTAGCCTGGGTTTGGTTTCGTACAAAATTAGAATTGAGGTTCTCAATATGCTTTTACAGTCTTGGTACAGTTTTTCCTTTCCCATTCCATTTTCATGTTGTCACACTGAAGGATATGAGGAGATGTCATTGATTGCAAAGGGCTAAAACATATGCCCTAGGTTTGGAAAATATGGCTCCAGAAATTCTGTAAGCTGGCTCTAGAGTGATTGTGGCAGCTTCATTCAGGTACACTACCAGAACAGCAGTCAATGGGAGCCTTTACACTCTGGGCACCAGGGAAAAAGAGCTGTGCAGAACATTGTAATGGTTGTTGGGGGTTGGATCTGTTTCTTTTGTGTTTGTGGAATTTTTTCCTGGTGGTTTTGCTAGGTAACTAATTGCTGGGTACTTTATGGATACTTGACTTAAACAAAGGAGGCAAGCAGGTTTCTCCGGGTGGAACAGCAGTGAGCAGGAGTTTGGTCCGAGGACACCGCTCCGAAAGGACTGGAGTACCAGGGGACCCTGCTTGTCTTCTCTCTCTCTACTGGATTTCTCTCCAGAGGAAGACTCAACTCATTTTCGTCACCATCAGACTTTCCTACANTCAAAGGGAGACTCCAGTTTTTTTTTGCGGGCAGGTACCTGTCTTTCAAACCAAGACATGGTCCTTGGTAATACTCCTGTACTGTGACTGGTCTTGATATAGGGAATTCCCAGGACACAATACATTGGCAGTAAAATAATCTTCATCACTCTTCAATACACTTATATTACTGGCTATTAAAATTTTAATTAGACTTTGGAGAAGACTATTCAGCCCATTAAAATAATAAATGAATTCTGGCATTAAACAAACTTGGACAATAATCATTAGTTTTATGAAACAGAAATATATTTCTTTTGCCAGATGATATGGCAGTCTCTGGGGAAAACGCTCATGATCTAGTTTGTCTTGGATACAAGATTTCTCATTAGTCAGGAAATTATGTCAAGTGGGAATAGCTCCTAAGATGTGGGATCAAGTCTAGTGTCCTTTCACATTGTGTAGCTCCAATATGGAAAAGTGAACTGTTTATAGAATACTGTTGACTTTTTGAGACTCTGTTAGAGAAAGCATCTGCTTTCACTGTTCACAGAGCAAGGTGTCAATTTCAGAACTGGACATGCCTCAACAATAAGAGTTTTAAGAGTTTGAAGTTATGAACTTCGCAATACCAAGGGCTCTGGTATCTACAGTGTGTGACTTTTTAGTTAAAATTTAATTTATAAAAAAATATTCTGTTTTCTGTAGAGGTCATGCTGGTCCTTGCATATCAATTTGTATCATGTACATTTTTATATCTCTGGCTCCAGAGACACTTCACAAAGAAATAAATCCAAAGGAAGAATATGTGATATTAAATCTAGTTTGCCAAACATTCTAACAATAGGAAGTCAAAATCTTTATTTAAGGTACTGTTAATAGATTTAGGTATATTATGAAGACACAAATTGCCACACAATGTCACCTCCATGTTACTTGTGATGGTGGGATTCTAATTTTTAACAAAATTGTCGTAGGTTAAAAAACTACAAATACCAACCCATATAAATGGTTAATATCAGCTGTGGATGATTTCCATTTGTTTAGCAAATATAAGAATAGGAAAAAAAACACAACCACCCTAAACTCTAGAAAAATATTTTATAATGTATTTGAAAATGTTTCAAATAATTATCTCTTTAGTAACAATATCAAGAATGTCACTATATTTTTTTTTCTGGTAAATGAAAAATAGATGTCAATGCACATTTTTGCTCAGTACAGACTTTAATTGCTTTGCTTTCTTGCTATTTGCATTGCTATGCAAAATCCAATGACCTTTATGTTACATTAGAATATCAGAAAAAAATGGAGAGACATTTCTGTCTTGAGATGAAAAATGCTATTTGTTTTTCATGTTCCAGTCCGCTGTTGGGACTTAAATCCCACATGGATGCATTTTAAACTAAGATCCCAAGAGAAAACATGCTTATTTCTTCTCTCTCTATAGAGATGCAGATGAGTCAGAAAAATCAGTATTCATGATCATGCATAAAAAGTTCCTTCAGGTTTTTAGTCCTCCTTTTTTGCCCCTTAAAATTTTAGACAAACACGTCCTGATTCATTTTTTCAACATTTTCTTAAGAACATATTTAATGTTTAAATGACCTTGTATTTTTTCTCCTTTTTATTTTGCATTTTGTATTAAAATTATGATCTATTAATTGGTATCCTAGCAGGAAGAAGCAGAGGTATTTTTTTGTTTTAATTTTTATTACTCTTGTAAACTGATTATGGAGAGAAAATTTTCTATAGACCAAATTTTCCTCATTAATAAAGAGTGGGCTGCTGTCTAGCCCAGTGTTGAGCTTTGGAATATGGACAGTGGCAATAAACTGCAGTGAGAAATTATTTAGCATTTCAACATATATTTGGGTTCCAATGTAAAAATCCTGGTTTCTGTTAAACATCAGGTGCTTAAAAAACCCTTTTATGCTGAAGTTATTATCAGTGAGTTTAGCTTACATATCTATTTTTTCTAGCCTTTCCCAGGACACAGCTACATTCTCCCCTGCAGTATGTAGGAAGCTATCTGAATTAATGCTTCTGCAGTTTAGAAAACCTCTTGTGCTACATAATTTTGCTGGATGGAAAAAGATGGAATTAGATCTCTTTTGGCAGCCTCAGTGCAACCACTCACATATGAGCTGTCCTGCTGTTCCCTCTCTGAAAAGCCATTGTGTCTCTATCATTGTAGACTTCAGTCTTGGCAAAACTGCATTGCCACAGTGTGATTTCCATGGGCTTTATTTTAAACAGAATTATTTATGCTATTCTTACAGAATCTAAATCATCATGAGAGCCTCCAGAGTGAAGGTTAATTCTGTTGCCAGCAGCTGTAGCTTCGCCCTCCGAAGCTGAATCTGGCGGTGGTAGCAATTTCTGGCCATTCCTGTTCGGATAAATGCGTGTTTTCTCTTTGATCAAATATGTCAAGCTTTTAATTCTGCATAATCATTGATCGCATGAAGTGCCAGACCATCTTGTTTTATCATCATTCACATCTGCTGCTATTTTCCAGTCACACAGGTAAAATGCATTGACCTAGAACGTGCTGTTTTAACCTCAGCACCCTTATTGTGAATGAATGCCAAATGTGTCTGAAATACTATTCCCAAACACTTGTAATCTCAAGAGATGTCATACTAGATAAAATAATTTAAAATTAAAAAAAAAAGTTAAAGTAATTGTCCCAAAAGTAAAGTGCCAGAAACTAAAATAAGGTGGAGAAGTTGTATCACAAGGAGGAACACAAGGCCTTCGATCTTTAAGAATTCTGTGGGCCATGCAGAATACCTGTTAAAATTCTGTTACACACTAAAGATCTTCTGAAATAACTGGAACATGTTACTCTGATGCTAAGTAAAAAAGTAATAGGTCAAACTGCAAATTTCTTTTTCTTTTTTAGTTTGTGCCAAGTTTGGGCAGAAAGTCAAAATTAAAAAAATATGCTGCTGATAATAACAGACTATTAAAAATGCCCAGTACCTCACATACCAGTTTATTCTACTTATGATGTTTTGATTTCTATAATATGTATTTTCAGCTCAAATTTCTAAACAAAAAAATAGTTTGTGGGCAAATTGACCTTTTCATTTTGAAAAATGCCTAAATGGGACTCTATTTCAGAACTGTTTATTTTTCTCTTCTCTCCAAAGTGAATAAATTAATGTAACAAGAACATTTCCTCTAAACTTTGTTTAATTAGAACTGTCTTTTCTGATACTTTCAAGAAATTTTATAGTTCATCAAATATAATGGCAAGGTAGCATCACAATATATTCTGATAAAATGGAGCCATTTACTACCCATTATCTCTCTATGTACATCAGTTTTAAGCATTTACTAATTAAGAAAATAGGAAGCTCCAAGAACAGGAACATGCTTCCACTGCTTAGATAAATCCTATATTGTCACAGATGTGAACATTTTGCAGTCTTAGTATGCCATGGTACTCTTTCAGCTCTTCAAGCCAAAAGTGCTAAAACAAGGCCAGGTTGTATGGGGCGGTTATATTTGTTCTGAATTGTATCAATTCAATAAGTGCTAAAACAAGGCCAGGTTGTATGGGGCGGTTATATTTGTTCTGAATTGTATCAATTCAATTTTTGCATTATCCACTCTCAGAGTTTTGCACCCTGAAACCATAACTTAGAAACAGAATTTTTAGACGTGAAGAGGAAAATGTCATGAGGCTCTACATGTCATATTTTCACACAAGAGAGGAAAGTTGCTAAGCTCAAAACCAGACAGGGTGGTATATATCTTTTGACCACATCCAGTAATGTATACTTCATTTTATAGTAACTTCTAAGACTGTTGTACAAATTTAGCTGTAGACTTGCTCTTTAGCAAGTACTATTTACTGTACATGACAAGTTTAGAAGTTCAGCCATTTTTCAACAGTCTGAGTAATAAAACATGGTACTATTTTCGAGATGGAAGTTTAACACTGCAAAAGTTCTAATACAAAAAGGAGTTTTTTTCAACGGCAAAACCAGAAGGACTAGGAAATATAATTACAACTGAATAGAAATTAACAAAGAACATTTCCAACAAGTAGTAATAAGAAGAAAATTTTAATAGATTTGAAAACATTCGAAACTGTGTTCTTTGTTGGTTTTGTTCTGTGGTTTCTTTTGTTTGTTTGTTTGTTTGTTTATTTGATTTATTTTGGCTTGCTTTTTTTTCTTCTTTGGTCAACCCCCATTCACACTCACACTTGTTTTTATACACTCCAGTAGAACAAGGATATTTATAGAGTTTCGTCCTTGTGGTTAAGCTGCACAGAAGGAGCAATTCTGATAAAAGCAGCAGTGCAAAGCAGAAAAGATATAGCAATGACAGTACACATGCAGATTATTCTCACTTAGACTAAAATTTTTCATCTCTTTTAGTAATGACCCTTCTTTTGGTCTGAATTACTTTTGTCTAACCCCTACATTTCAGAGTTTAATTATTAGGTAATGCAAGGAATGATATTTAGCCATTCCAAATTGTCATAATTTTTGGGAAGCATCTAATAATTTTGCTTGCTTGCAGCAGCTATCTATTTTTTTACTATTTCACTGTCTCCTGTAAATACTTTTCAAAACATGTTGTATTATCCCGTACTCTCAGTAGGGGCCATAACTAGACACTGAAAATCCAAGTACCATACTGTGGCTATGCACTTTTCACAATGTAGCAATAGTGTACTAGCACATGGCAGGTCAAACCACAATGTATATTTTTATAAGGATAACTAACATGGTCCCTTGGTTCCCTCTGTGGGATTATGGACATCCAGTGAGTAAACAGTTATAGTCACAGGAGTTTGACAGGAATTCAACAGAAGTTTGACAGAAGTCCTTTTTACAGGCATTGGAGATGAACAGACATACACAGGTATCATTCAGTTCATCTTAAGGTAGACTGAAAGAAATGCCAGAGAAATCATACCCTATGAGTTCACCTCCATTCACTTAAAAATGAAGCATACAAGAATGTAGCTCAGTATAGATTTCCAGAGTGTAGACAGGAACATGGGCCACGACAATTTCCACCCTTACCGTGTTTCTTGTTTTAGGACATAAATGGAGGCATCCTAGGGCAGGCCAATCTTAGGAATTAAGTCCACACTTAAAACTTTCATTACCAGATATTAAAAAAAGTGACAGTGTTTTAATTATAAGAAATTAAAAATAGCAAATTGATTTTTTTGGAAAGTCTTTGAAAATATATAAATATTGTTCATTGTTTTGAGGTTTTATTGGGGTTTTTTTGCTTGCTTGATTTTAGCGTTAAAAAGTAAATCCACAAAATAACAAAAATTTAACTGCGTTGTTCAGATTTATCGAATAACTTCCATCATACCTCTAATGGAAAATAGTAAAATACTTAATGCCTAATTAATGCTTTTTCTGACAAAATAAGTTAAATCTAAAATCATACATCTCATGGCTTTTTAAAAAACTAACACTGACATTTCTGCTGCCTCTGTGTTCTAGAACTAAATCTGTATTTTTATTTAAGAATGAGATGATGACATTTATTATGTAATATGCTAAAATTAGTTTAATAAACACCTATTTTCCTTTAAAAAACAACTGCCACCTTTTATCTAAACATAAACAGTGAAATAACAATGAAATAACTGTTCATCATATTTTAGCTACAAAGTTGCATTTTGGGAATTTGAGCTCTTCGTAAATCATAAATTATAACATTTACCTCAGTGCACTAGGTACAAGATCACATATAAAACTGCAATGAACTTCATTAAGAAGATGCTTAGAGTTATTTTTACTAGCTTTCACTAGCTTTAACAGTACATGACATACATGCATACGTGCATCTTGTGCACTTGGTTATTTGTTCAGCACTAAGATGAATCACAGAGAAATATGATAATTATAGCAATATCTTCTCAATTTATACATTAAACAAAATCCAAACAGACAAGCCTTTTTCTTTCATTCTTAATTCAAAGACCTTTTTGAACAAAGAATAAAACTTCATCTACAGCAAAACAAGACACTTCCCCCTAAACTTGTCTCAAGACAAAGATAGTGTAGCAAATGCAAGAGCCAGAGATGGTCTAGGGTATGTTGTCCTGTTGCCATATCATTTCTGCTGAGGTGAGATTTTCACCACCAAATTAAAACAGGGCTATTTACCCACAAAGATTTAGAGGATTTACCCACTGATTTCTTTTAAGAAATGGATCTGCATATCAGGAGTTCACATATACTCTCATGTGCAGCCTGAGGGTTCAGTTGTACTGCACTGCTTGTCTATATGAGGTACGTTGTGCAAAGCAAAGCTGGCAATGAGCTGTACAGCTAATTTCTCATGTGTGCACAATGTTCCTGAGGGGTAGATTTCTTACCTTCAAAGGAGGAAATTATTGTAATTCTGATTGCTGCAGATGTGCTCTCAGAAAGTTTGGGTACCATAAACTCAGACCTATCTCAACTGTGCCCTATATGGAGTGCACTGCATCACAGGGTGGAGGGAAAATTTCCTTTTAGAATTATTACTCAAAAGATCCAAGATCCTCACAAGGACAATATTTTTAGAACTGCTTCCTAGAACATCTGGATTGCAAGTAGGGCCCAAGAGAGGAGCCAATGTGCAGACTACACCAGTCTGCCACCAGCAGAGGCCAGCAACACCAAACTACTTCCCTGTCTGGGAGCAAGGAATAAACGGGAAAAGAGCTGTGGCTCCTGTAGGTAACTCTTGGAGGGAGCAGTAGCCAAAATGAGACTTGCAGGGCAGTGAGGTTACCATGGAGGGAAATGAACAGTTTCAAAGGCACCACACAAGCCAAGGGACAGTGCACACATACAAGAAGAAAAGACTTTGAAGGAAGATACCCAAGTTTCACAAGCAATTGGCTGCCACTTCTTTGCAAGAAACACTAATGTTTTAATGGGTAGGTGTAGAAAAATAAGCAGAAAAGGCTTTGACTGCTTCACTTGAAACCATTGCAGCTTCCCTGTCAGAACCATTAGCAGTAAGCCATAATGCACAACATTATGAAATGCAATGTAACACTTTCTGAAGGCATTAGTATTCACAAGAGCTGATATTATAGAGGTGAGGGATACATAAATAAACTACCTGCCACCACCTTAGGGAAAACTTCAAGTTCTTTCATAATCAATAACTCTTACAAATAGGAATTACCTAGTGTTTAACAGAAAATATTTTCCTGAGCAAAGGGAAGACCTCATACATAAGAAAATTAGGATTTGCTCTTTGTCCAAATACAGTGTAACAATCTATTAGTGCAAGATATTTGATTAATCTAGAAAAGCCCTTCACGGGTAATATCAAAAATTCTTATACACACTTCCTAATTAAAATCTTAATGGAAGATAAGTAAACTTAAGGCTACCAGGGGGATATTTTGTCATGCCAGGATATTAAATACCAATGGAATAATTTTTTTGATAAATGAAACTGAAAGTGGACAGGCTTTTGCACCATATAGCAACTTCTTTCTTGTCAAAACTTCATATACTCATAAAAGGCATGCACTTGTTTTTTATAGGTTGTTGGATAAAGGGGCACCATATTTGTCTGATTCTGATCCTTTACTTTGGCACAAGAACATCGTACTTTCTTAATACTGTTGTTGATGAACTAGCACTGAGAAATAGTTAGAATGGGACTTAAAATTAAGTAGCATATTAAATAAGTGAATGTTTTATTTAATCTTTCAGGTGGTCATATCAATTACACTTCTGATATAGATATTTTTTTGATATGCATTATGGATATCATTGGTATTATAATTGTGGGGAAATATTGCACTGTAAGATAAAGAAAGCAGCCCTTATTCTGGTTCTGTTGAAAGTGGCCCTTCTTCTTGAACTTGATCTAAATAGGTATAATATAGAAAGGGTTCATTGATGTCATTTTGGTGTGGGTTTTTTTTCTCACATTGCAAATAAAATCTTTAAATTTGATGTGTTTTAAGCTATCTCTTACTTTACACTGAAGGATAACTCTAACTCACAATTATAAGTGGATGTTTCTTCTTTCAAGCCTTTGAATATGATACTGGAAACACCCTTTCCTATTTAAGAAATCTAATTACAGCCTTTTTTCTATGTGTGCTTAGCTATAGATAATTCCATACTTTTTCACCATGTCTACTCAAGAAGAAAACAAAACCAAACCAAACCAGAAGAAGCCTAAAAACAACAAAAGGGAAAAAAAAAAAGCCAAAAAAAACCTCAGGACAGTTAAACCTATTTAATCAAACCAGATTTACAAAACAGTTATAAAATTCCTGGTGAATAAAGAAGGAAGTCTCAGGACTAACCTCGATTTCCATTGGAGTGACAAAAACTATATCAAATATGTTAGATTTGAGAAGACAATTTGCAGATATTGAAAATGCACCTCAAAGGCTGGGTAAAACCTTGTTTGAGTGCTGCTCTTCTTTCAATGTACGTATTGGCATCTATCTTGTAATTGTAAAATTTTCCACACCATACCACATAGTTTTATAGTTATCTGATGAAAGATTTAATGGATAAGTCTATTGTTTGTCTATGCTATAGCTTTCAAAATGTAATCAGAAAGCCTTTGTTCCATCAAAGGAGATAAAATGATAAAACTAATATCCCAGTGGTAAAATTGACTAGTAAAACTACACAGAGCTTATCTGATTGAAGAAAATTTCTCATTTTCAGTTCAGTAGAGAACTGACTTTAAACTGATGGAATTCAAATTTCCTTATGCCCCTTATACTCTGAATAACAGAAGATAATCCCATCTTTGTAGAGGAAAATGCTTAAATGCTACTCTTTTCCATAACCACTGAAGTGGAGTTGCCAGTTCCCAGTCATTCAGTCATCAGAACTGCCCAGAACTTTATTCCACATGTTTTCTTTGTTGCAAAAGGGAACCATCGAGTCCCTAGATTCTGCTACAGCTTGTTCAGTAGCTGTTACTGTGCTTCTGATACAGAAGCGTGGTTAAGAATCAAGAAACTCTAGGAAAAGTCAGTTCTCAATTTTTTGGATGCAAGCTAAAGAATCCTCTCTCCACAATTAGATAAAAAATCCTGATTGCAATTCCATGTAATTATTGTGTGGAAAATATTAAGCTGCACTAGAAACCAAGAGAGAACAGGCACATATTTTGACCCCATATCCTTTGATATATAGTCACAATGCTAACCCACTATCTCACTTCTATCAGGGGCAAATCCATTAGTTGTTGGAAATAAGAAGTTACATTAAAGAGGGTTGAAAATTTCATGGAAGCAATATTTATATCACAAAAACCATAAATTTAGTGGAGCAATAACAACACCCTTCAACACTAGAACTATTCTAGGACTTCAAGGGGCAAAGAGGTACCTTACTTTAGTAAAATTGAATTATACTCAATGTAATAAAAAAATTCTTTAAATATAGATATTACTCTTAATTTCAAGATATGTTCACTAGCATGTAAATTTTTTTTCCAAATAATTAAAACTGCTTCTTAAAATGTTCTGTAATGAATAGTGACACAGTAATGCTGCACAGTTAAAATAGATTATTTTAAAATTGAATCTAAATGTACTGTAATTCACATTCATTAAAAGACTAGACATTTTTCAAGTAAATTAAACTATTCTATAAAAATCAATTCACTGTACAACAGTAACATATTACAGACCTGCAGTTAAAATTCAATCATTTAAATGGGAGAAACTAATACAGCAGTAATAATTCTATTGACTCAACAACATTTATTCAAATTTAAGAAAATAAAATACCCACCCTGCATCTGTGAGACAGTCCAGAGTATCTTTCAATTCAGTAATTGTTTATTAGCCATGAAAAGACATTATTTTATAGACAGCAAATTTGAAACATACATTGAGAATTGGAGAAAAAAAATTACTTGGAGAAACACTTTTTACTTCCACCTATAGATTTTGGTCCCAGTATTATGTATTGGACATAAAATTAATGGGTTTGTGTAAATTTTTTAGCTTAATGAAAAATATCAGATGATCTACAGATATAACTGCATATGAGTTTATAATTACTGTTATGCCTTTACTGAAAATATAAGCTAATACGTGCTATTTGCAGAGTTTCAGTTTAGGAGTTTTCTTCTGGTAGGTTTGATTGATGGAGAGAAGTTGCAGAAGCGTTATTTTTTAAAGTATTATTTTTTTAATACTAAACTTTAAGCATCAGAAGGCATAATTTACAAAATTGGCAATTTAACATATTATTTAAACATTAATATAAAGTAACTGAATTCCACCTTTTATTAAGAGTAACACCACCTTCCATTGTGGAGCTTGCATTCAGTTTCATATATCAGCGTGAAACCAGATATTTCTCGTTCCAAATGTGGTGAATATGATTACCACTTTGACTTTAACTGCATATCTCTTCCTTCTAAAAAAATTCAAAATTGTTGGAACTATATTAAACGTTACTAAGTCTGTTGCTACAACATTAAATTTTTTCAGTTTTCATGGACAAAATAAAAAGGAGAAAGAAAGAAAAAGAAAGAAAGAAAGAAAGGAAGAAAGAAAGGAAGAAAGAAAGAAAGAAAGAAAGAAAGAAAAAGAAAGAAAGAAAGAAAGAAAGAAAGAAAGAAAGAAAGAAAGAAAGAAAGAAAAAGAAAGAAAGAAAGAAAGAAAGAAAGGAGTCAGTCTTCAATTATTTTTCACTTCAATTATTTTATCTGAACCAGATTAACAGGAGTAGTGATTGAACTTCATACACTGAAGAAGTTGTAGAAGTCAACAATGTCAAGACATTTTGTAGTTTTAATTTTCAGACTGTACATCAACAAATTAGGCTGCATAAGGCAGCAGAAACATCCCAGCATTTGTTCCATATGATGGATTTTTCCATTTTAAGTGTGTACTACATAAAGTTCCTTAAGCATCAAGTGCTTTATGGACAAATGGCATCCATAATTCTCAATAGCCATCGTCAAGTTCAGTTTCATCTGGATGTTACTGCACTTCAAAAGATTCCTGACACTTAGATCATTCTGCCATGCCGCAACATTGAAAGACTGAAATCAAACTTTGCCAAATGTTGTTTCAGGCAGGCAGTTGAGATTCTTAGGACCATTACTTGCCAGAAGAAAATTAAATTGTTACCAGGGCCACATCCCACCACAGACAACGTTACATTCTCTTACACTTTTAGATTCTAGTGGAGATTTTTCCTAACTAGGTTTTAGTATGTTTAGCATTTGAGATAATTTTTCCAGGCAAACACCAATGTACCTTTGGGTAGATAAGAGACAAACAAGGTTCAGCCTGATTAAAGACTTCCCTGTGAACAGACAAGCACTTACAGTTTGATTCCATATTGCCTGCCATTATGACAATGGTTGACAAGAAAGCAGAGTTTGCTTCACACCTACTCAAACTCATGAAGACAAACCAAAAAGAACATTTATGTCAAGAATGCTTAGAGAGGAGCAGCCAACAAATTATATCCCTCTGGTGAAAGAGAATCAGTTTATTGCTTAAGAGCTTTGGGAAACCAAAGAAACTATCTTTGAGTATACAGATTCTAACTATCAGATCAATCAGATCAAAGCTACTAAATGACACTTAGCAATAAAAGGATTCAGATAAACAGGGTTGCAAATCGCCTGATGATCAGTAAGAATACCTCCATTTATGTGTGACATAGAGTATAGAACAGAAACTGAAATTGTGATGGCTGGCCGCTTATCTCATCTTCCGTTATCTCTACCAGATGCCCAGATAAATGATGATGTAGAGTACTTGCACAGATTACAAGCATATGTAATATACTGCAGGATAGTCATTTAGAACTACAAGTTAACATATCTCATTCATCTGGAAATTATGTGTTTTCCTGATAACAAAGTGGCCCAACAATCTCAAATATTTTCATCTATTTCTACAACAGCATTCTATTCTAGAACAGAATTTATATATTCATTTTATATTCTATTCTATTTTGTTCTATAAAATGAACATTTCTTACAAAATATTCATTACAGGTTTGGTCACTGTTTATTTTTCAATGGATACAATTGTTTTATGGAAGACCAACAACTATTTGGACAAAACTGTAGCTGTGAAAAAACTGCTGGTGGCCAAAATTATATATTGAAGTTAAGTTGTCTAAGTTTGAAGTCAGTCTTATGCAAAAAATGCATGAATTGATATAGTGTAATTACAAACTCCCAATTTTAGACATGATTTTTTTTTGCTAGTACTTAAGGTCACAACTGATGTACCTGCTATCCTACTGCCTTGGTAGATTATCTGAAATTTATAAACTCAATTTGAGTCACATATCCTGTTAAAATTATATTTTCAACCCACAATACGTGACCTCATTTTTTTCAGAAGATTGTGAAAATCTTATATTTTCAGAAGGAGAGGTTTTATATATGGCAGTGAAGAAAATTCTGCCTTCACAACAACAGAGAGGTTGAATGCTTGAATAAAACTTTGAAAAAAATTGCTAACCTGGGAGAAAAATTTTGAAAATTCTTCTCTACAGACTTTCTACAAAGTTACAAGGTTACATGTCTTCCAGCAATTCAAAGAACACCTACTGATTTACTGCATGGATGGAGAATACATACAAAGCAAAATGTTAAATGTTAATGGATTACCATTGTCTTATCCTGAAAGATCATAATCATTACAAAACAAAGCCAAAAATAAACAGAAAAGATCTGAAATATACACAGACTGGCATCAAACACCTTAAACATTTGTGAAACTGAAAATCCAGAGGCACTATGGAAATAATGTTTCACAGGGTATTTCTTTGCATTTGTATTGATTGTTCCTTGTTTCATTCCTCAGAAATAGGAAAGGAGGATGGGACAGCACTAAATTTTTCTCCCTCCTCCTGGCTCAGATCCCCAAAAATATTTTTGCTTTTCACTGTCCATCAAATGGACTCGTGTCACAGCTCTTGTCCTACAGAGCATACTCTTCACACTGTACCATGAAATAAAAAAAAATATTTTTGAAATCCATTGGAAGAACCTTTTTATGTGCTTCCAGCACTCTAAGTACTCTGTAGCCACCTTTGATCAGCAGGTAGCGGAAACAACAATTCAGTTGGAGCAGATCACAAAAAAGTGAATATCTTTGTTCAGTCACCTAGGGAAATGATTATACCTCTGCAATCAGCCTTGTTTAAGCAACACCTCAAGTCCTGTGTTCAGTTCTGGGCCTGTCACTTCAAGAAAGACATTGGTGTGCTGGACCATATCTAGAGAAGGACAATGAGGTTGGTGAATTGTTGAAAGAGTGAGTCCTGTGACGGGCAGCTGAGGGAGCTGAGGGTGATTAGACTGAAAAAAGGGAGGCTTAGGGGAGACCTTTTTGCTCTCTAAAACTCCCTGAAAGAAGGTTTTAGCCAGGTGGAGTTGGCTTCTTCTCCCAGGCAACCAGTGACAGGACCAGAGGAAATGGCCTCCAGCATTCCAGGGGAGGTTCAGGTTAGACATCAGGAAGAATTTCTTCACTGGAAGAGTTATCAAGCATTGATATGCACTGCCTAGGGAGGTGGTAGAGTCACCATGACTGTCAGTATTTGACAACCAGACATGGCACCTAGTACTTGGTTTAATTTACATGGTGGTGTTTGATGAAAGGATGATTCTATAAAGGATAGTACTCGATTCTGCCTCTCAGCGTACCTAACATAAAAGGACTGCAATATCCAGGTTCTATCTTGTTTATGTATGTAAAATTGCTCATCTCTTACTTTACAGAGACAGTGTAATGCTTTTACTTGCCAGCTGTGTTTTAGTAGGTTGTGCTCTGCTATTCAGTGCAGAACATGGAGTGTGACAAGAACCTAACTCTAATCAGTACTCTCCTAGATAAAGAAAATGGAGATTGGGCATGTGTATCCTGAAAAAGAGTCAGTTGTTATTCCTGATGTTAATCTTAAACCACAGGTCGTTGCATTACTTGGCCTTATTAGCTGGCTAGCTGTTTACTGACTGTATAATTACTGAATATTAGAATACGATAAATTCTATTAGATTCTGTACAGTAAGGCTGTCCAAAAAACATATAGAATAGTTGCACTGGTACTTCTGAGTAGAGGATGTCACTCAGTTGTTATTAGCTGAAAATTGTAGTAGAAGCCTTTAAATGGGATATGGATCACCCTTTTGACTGGTTTTCACGTGATTTGCAATTGAAAGTCATCTATGCTGATGTAATAGACTTATTATGACCTATACTTCAATTTTCAATTTAGATATGCAATGTTTACATAGAAAAGTCATCTGCACCAGAAGACTAGACATAGTTCTTAGCTTATGTATTTGGAAACCATAGGACAGCTGCTGTCTAAAATCACTATGCACTGTCAGCAGGTGTTAGCAGCCCAAATCTGCTCAGATTCCAAACAGACTGAACATGCTTCTGTTCCCTGAGAAGCACAGGGAGTTGTTCCTGCCATTCTAGCTGTTTCCTTCCATGCATTGTATATTGACTATGATCAGGTCTTAAAGAGGAAACCACAGGACAGTCTCCTTTATTAACAGTAGCAAATTGCCATAGTTATTAACCTACACTTATTCTTAGCCAGAGGTGAAAGGAAAGGAGCCTTCCTATCTGGAATTCAAAATTGTAAAAAGAGAGAAGTGTTGCAGTGGGGTTAGAAGGTTTTAACTGGTTAGAAATGTGTTTAAAATGTTACAATGGTTTGCCCCTATTCACCCCTGTTCAGTCCCTCATAATGGTATCTCCTGCAGTCAGGTCCTGAGCTTTCTTGGCTTTTCTGTGTAAATCCAGCCCCAGCAAACTATCACACTCAAAACTGAGAATGTTCTATGTCAGTTATGATATTTCCCCTCAAATATTGGTGTCATCCAACCAAAATCCTGCTCCCAGCTAGCCCCGATTCACTGCTGAGCTGCCCTGCAGGGTGGGGGGGAGCCCCCTGTGGGGCGGGCAGCCTGGGTTTTAAAAGGACTCCACTTGTCTTTGTCCCGGGCTTTCCCACGTGGTTGTTCAGGCTGCAGACTCTCCCCCTGCTCCAGACAGTGGCTGCACGCTGCCAACCCGGCGTTACAGCACCTCCCGGCCCGGGCCGACCCCGTGCCAAGTCAGTGATGGTGCTGCTGCCACCTCTGCCGCGTCGGCAAACTGCGCCGCGCTGTTCGAGCCGGCACGAGCCCGAACCTGCCACGTCTGCCCACTCCGTTGCTGCAGCAATGCCAGAGCCGATCCACCCCACTCTGCGGCAATCCCGGCAGGCTGTGCTGCACCCTGCGTGGCCCCCACCACTCCTGCCAGGCTCCCGTCACTCCTTCAGACGGCGTGTGCCTTCCCTCCACCCCGACGCCATCTCGGACAGCCGGAGCCCACTCGCCCCACTCCTCCATGGTCCTGACGAGGCGGCAGCGAGGCGAACAAGCAGTGGTGACGTCCCGCTGGCACCCTGAAACCAGACCACAGCACAGCTCTGCCCTGCAACCACCCCGGACCGTCCTGTGCTGCCTGGACTGCTCCTGCCGCTTCCCCGGCGGTTGCAGCTGTTACAAATCACACACGGGGCTTCCCCTCGCAGCAGGGTTGCCCGGCAATGCCTGCGGGTCAGCACGGCCCCTCTCCTGGCGAGGAGAATAAAGCAGCTTGGAAAAGCACGTAAGAGAGCCCTCCCTCCTTTCCTTTATCCCTGTCTTTGGTGCGAGTCCACAGACTAGCCATATTGGCTGGTCTCGACCCCATCGAGCCTAGCAGAACCGTTACCCTTACCCACCAGTGGCACAGGCAGGGAGTGGTCATACTTGACAGTTCGCCGTGGGGAGGTGGGGGTTGGAGCTAGCCGGCATCTAGATTCGCTCCCCCATCCCAAGACCAAGGCGGGGCGTCTGAGAAGAGACAAGAGAACAGAATTTAAAAAGGAATTTCTTTGGAAGATGATCTGGAGATGGAGTGTAGGGTGGGATCATAGGTTGCTAAGATTTTACAATGGGCAAATGTGACTGCAAGAACATTTGGCTTTACAATTAAGGAGATTTTTCATGCAAAAAGGCTGAAAAGCTTTAGTGCTTCAAATTTTGCCAAATCAACTCATTTTTCTAATATAAGATTTTAAAAATTACAAGTTAGATAGAAGTCAAGACAAATTTTATATTGAAGAGAGTAACACATCTTATCTTTTTGTTTTTACAACCCACATATAAGATACAGGGAAAAGAGTAATGATGAAATGGAAAAGAACTGGAAATGTTTATTCTTCCTTTTGTTCAGCAGGGTCAAAATCAGAATCTATGAATTTGATCAAAATCTATCAGAATCAACAAGATCTATGGTACTTCTGAAATAAATAAATAAATAACATTTTGAGAAGTTTAATCAGAGTAATTGAAACCTAAAGCTTGTTAATCTACAGTGGTTTTCATCTTCAAAGCACTGCAAACACAACAAATTCCTATTTCCCAAAGCATGGAGAGTGCCCCATGAGAGGACGGATGAAATAGAGGCAGCAGGCAGAGAATGACCTCCAAATTGCTCTCCAGAGTCTCAGCTATCATTAGTCACAACAGAGTGTAGGTAACATTTTCAAAAATGTCTCTGTGATTTAGGAGCTGCCAGGCTGGTAGATGAAATCTGGCAAAATTTCTTCAGCATCTGAAGATGGCAACACCCTACAGTGATCTGTTTTCTGCCTCAATTCAGTGTTAATTCCTCTAAAACAACCTCTGATGTTTGCTTCTGTACACATGAATCAAAATCCTATATTTTCTAAAACTTTTCAGACAGAGGAATATATAGATGTGTGTCCTCAAGGCACCAGTGTACATTGGGTGACTAAGTCTTGTTGCCTCCCATCATTCAGTCCCAAGCTCTCAAAGGTGTTTTGGTGTCTACCCTAGGGGTAAGAAAAAGCAAAGGGACTAGATTTAGGAACCTGAAGGAAATTATTGATTTTCAGAAGCTGACATTCTGTATTTTTAAACTTTTCAAGCTTATGAATTAGAATCTCAGAAAACTGTTTCAAAGGTTTCCCTAAATAAATATGCCTTCTAGGAAACTAGTACGTACTAAGTAAATCTTTTTAGCAAGAACAGGAATCTCAGAGACTATACTGTTGCACAGTCCAAAGTTATAAATTGTCCTAAAACCTACCAGGAACATTAGGATTTGAAAACTCTCTGGCTTTCTGATTATTACAGTCTGAGACGCAAGTACAAGGGCTTGTCCTTCTGCACCTGCTAAGCAGATGGGGTAATTCAGTGGCCATTTGATTAAAAATGGGAATAATTTTAGGAATGGGAACTAAAGTAATGCCTCCTTTATGTTCCCTGCGTTACTTGTATTGTGACACTCATTACACTTTCTTCCAAAGGGAGAATGAAAGTCAAGGCCAGGTCTAAGAGGAGAGAGCTATCAGCTCAAACCTTCCAAGCCTGAAGGGGAGGACATCTCAACTTTCCTGACACAGCACTGTCCCTGCTGAGAGTTCAATGAGAGAAGTATAGCTTAGGTTCCTCTCAGGGCTTAGACGACATTTAAGAAACAGATTAAAACCAGTATACTCCTATAGTGTTAGTGTCCTTTTTTTTTCACAGTGTGTAATTTTAGATGTTTTTGAAACGTTCATGGTATCAGTAAAGAAGTGGTGTCTTACACAATGTTAGACTTCTGTGCCTATTCTTGTCTTCAGTTCCTTTTAACTGTTTAATCTCTGCTAAAGTATTCAACATTATGGTCATTCAGAAAGTCTTTAAAAATGTTGTGACATTGTTTTTCCTCTCCATGTTTGCAAAAATGAAATAACTCCCACTTAGAAGACATTTTCATTTAGAAGACAGAAACAAGACATGATGTAGACCTGGAGGTTTGCTGAATTGAATCAAGGTTTCATGATTTTCCTGATAAAAAGCACTTTTTCAGAAATTTTCCTATTAAAGTTTGAGCTCCTGACGTGGTTCTGACTGAAGTGATGCTTTCTTGCAAACACATTTTGAAACATGAGTGAAAAACCTCTAAGAAAATGACAAAAATGAACCTAAAGATGGCGTTATTACATGAAACTTTTGTTTCAGCTCTGTGTGTTACAAATACCTTATGGCAAAACAGAGAAGCTATGAAACTGATATAAGTGTATAAGTGATAATCTCAGCTGCTCAGAAATTGAAACAAGATTTTTTAAAAAGACTTGACTAGATTAAAATACCTGTGAATTTATTAATTCTTAAGCTCTATTTATTACATATTTAGTATTTGTTTTCTGAGTTTTGAATATGTAGCATATAAACATTATTTTCGCTAAAACTTAAGACCAATAAATTTTTTTTAATCTTGAAATTAAAACTGAAAGTCTCTTGAAATTTAATAATGTTGAAATCCACAGCTTTAGGAAAACCACCAAATATTATAACAATAAAATTATTAGCATAGGCAACACTGTTCTTGCACAATGAGTTTTCTACTCATAAAGTTCATTTATAGAAGTAAATAATGTATCTTAAATTACAAAAGCAATTAAAACATTTTAAAAACGCTCACTTTGTTGATTTCTAGTGCTTCATAGCAATTTTATCCTTTAGAGCATCTCTCTCACGTTTCTTTACCATTATTTGAGAGATCATTTTGGGCTTGTTTAGCTTTCAATATCTACTTTTAAACATTTCTTTTTTTCTCTTTCCTCTTAAAAACTTGAATAGTTCCTGATGTTCAACAGCTTAGTGGTAGGACAGAACAGAAAACACTTACGCATGTTGGATTTTTTAATCCTTTCCAGAAGATGAATATACAAATACATTCTGGAAGCAAGTAATGGGCTTAGACATTTTACCGTCTTGATATATATTATGAATCAAGAGTCTCTGTGCATGACACTTGGCATTAATTCACTTGAGGAGTGTCTAAACATCCTTAAAACACTGAAAAGAGCTGTCCTATCAACACATAGATGCAGGCAAGGTAGATATGAAGAACTGGGAATTAGATGCAAATCCATGCAATACTCTGCAGGAAGGCAAGAAAAATTCAAACCTTACCCTTGGGGCATCTACTTGTGTTTTATGTGCAGCTTGTCAGCAAGGCTTAATAGCTCAAGATCATGCTAACTTGGCAACATGTCTTCTGGTTTGGAAATTATCCCATCCTTCAGGCTTAGAATACATCCAGAGCACACTCATTTCCACCTGGAAGTAACTGTGCAGCTGTACCTTACAGCTGAGATATGGGATACTAGGGCAGAAGGGAGATACTGCATTTCCTGGTTTGTCAACAGCAGCTGTTTGGCTCCCAGCAGTTGCCAGAAATCTAAAAGTTACTGTCAGTTTTCTCTCTGATTCTGTGTATCCTGTGGGGTTTTGACTGCTCAGGAAAATAATATTCCCTTTAGCCTTGCTGTTCTTTGGTTTTACTACATTCATAGATCCACAGAAAGGACCTTTTATTCCTGAGGCTGTTGCGGCCATCGCAGAGCCTGTAAGTATGTCTCCAAAACTGATGTTAATCCCTGAAGCCTTTTAGCAGTGTCATAGAACCAGCCTGGTGTATCAGGCTTGACTAAACCAGGGTTTTTCAATTTACAGTGAAACAAAGTGGAAAAAAAAGAATGGGTTATCAAGTGAATTCTATGTATTCTAAACAACAACCAAAACAAATTCACAATTTAAATAAAACAAAATGAAAAACAAAGCAGGACTAGGGTACACTGATCAGAAATTAACAGTGTATAAAAAATCCAGAATGCAAACCACATTCCATTAAAAAAAAAAAAAAAAAAAAGAGGTCTGAAATCTTGGCAAAATGCTCTAATAATGTGCCTTTGAAGTAGCCAGATGCTACAGGAGTCCATATAGGAAATCTTTTAGAGGAATAGACAGTCAGTGTGTCAGGGTGGTGAGTGCATTAGTCAGCCTTAATGACCCCATCCAGCCTCACCTCTGAGGCCTCTACACACAGCCATGGGCCAGGAGCTGTATTTAAGCTCTGCCCTGGGCACTTCCTCTCTCCCTAATCTGTGGTGCTCTGTCTTGCTCAGCTGTGCCTGGCTACAGGAACCTTGGGACTGGTGTTTGACCTGTGGCTGGCTTGACCTTGGTTCTGCCTGGTATGTCCAGTGCTCATGATCCTGATTGTGAGCTATGGACTGACCTCAGACTTGTCTCATCACTGTGCTACTGTCCTATGACCTGGGCTTTGGGTTGAGTCACCCTCTCGGTTGGGTACTGTGAAATGAGGCTCTGGCTTCTGTTCCTCCGGGCCATGATATCCCCCTTGGCTTCACAGCCCTTAGGGAGAAGCTGGTCCTTGCTGTTCCCTGAGAGAATAGATGTCCAAATACTAAAGGGTCTCTCACAGACTTTGTCTTACTTTCCTTCTTATAGTAACTTTTTAATTTTTATACCATAATTAACTGCTGTAAGTTAAGTAAATAAGAGGTGTCTTTAGCAAAATGGAAGGCTGAATGCCTGAGATTTAGGTCTCTAGTCGCAGGAATGAAAGTTATGTTTGTAAAATGCTACAGAACCATGCCAGGACTGAGGCCAGTCTTCTGCTGTTTCCCTGCAGGAAGCATTCCTGGTATGTAATAGAAGCACTTCATGCGTACTCTTTACTTCAGCCAAGTTGAGATGATGAAGTGAAAAGCAAGCAGAGTTTTAACTGGTTCTTAGTTATTTGTCAACAGACATTCTTGAAAGTAAAATGAAAACTAAAATGCCTAAATCTGTATGAGTCATATGACTGATGCCAAAGGAATGTGCTAAAAATGTCTCTAGGTATTGTGAAGCAGGAAAAATAGCTATTTGCTTAGGGGAGGCTCCATGGATTGCTTCTGTATATGCTAGAAATGCTAGAAGGCACTTGAATTCCTGGTTTGAGTCTTACACACAAGAAAAGGTTGGTAACTCTCAGAACGTTTAAAGGGTTTTAATAGCTTAGGTTTTTTTATTGTGGAGGTTCTGTTTTGGTTTTTTAGGGGGGGTGGTTTGGGAGGGAACTTGGGGAATTTTTTGTTATTGTTTTTTGTGTTTGGGTTTTTTTTTGAGATCTTAGAGTAATAATGTTGTAGAATAGGTGAATTATATCACTGGGTTCCCACATGCAACTTGGTATGGAAGAGAGTAGGAACCCCACACTGGGCGCTGTCTGCTCTATCTCAAAGAACTGGATTTTACTTTTGCAGCTACATTCAGATATTCTCTCTAACCCATGAACATGAAGAAATCCCTTTTGCCTCTTTTTACCTTTGTTCTTTGCTCAGTATTATAACAGAAAAGTCTGTTTCAGTTTGGGACAGCAAAGATTTTTTGCCAATTTTGATACTGATGGTTGTGAAATTAGAGAAGAGTGAAATGCACTCTTTCTTGAAGTTGATGTCTAACTTTTACTGAGTGTATGAATTTATCCTTTCATAAGCATTTAATAAGAACTAACTTAGGAGAATCCAAAAGATGTAAAAGAGTTAGGAATTTATTCTCTTGTTACATCTTTTCATGCTTTGCATAGGATCCTTTGCATCCTGGCTGTCTGGACCAAGGAGAGCAGTAAGGAAAAAAAGATGGGTTTGGGGCTCTGCAGTGACTGAGAAACTAAGGAGCTCTAATGAAAGCTGAAAAAAACCCCAGAACTGAAAATATTTTCCATGTTTTTCTGTTTCATCCAGGATTTCTAAGACCTAGCCCATTGTCCTAGTGGCCTGGATCATGATTTCTGAAATCTAAGGGCTGAAAAAATTGTTAAGAGTAATCTTTTAGTGCTTAGGTTTCTGTTCTTTAAAAATATGGATTTTAGTTTTAAAAAATAATCAATATAAAATATAGAAGTTGGTTTTCCTCAGCTATAAAAGAGGATTCTACCATTTTACAATGTGATGATGGAAAGATCAAACTGCTTTTGGAAGGGCAGGCTGTAGATAAACTCTGAAAGTTTAATCAGAGTTTTGCTAAATACTTAGACTTTTGAAGTATCTATAATATAAATCTATTTTTAAAAACTACTGATATTTGCATATATTAGCTTTTTAAGCTTTGTTGTATAAAAAGCAGTAGGGTCAGAGGGGAGCTCTTGATATTTTGCTAGTCATTCCATTAATAGTTTCTTGGGTGAATACTACCAATTGTTTCCTTAAATTTAAGGTTCACAAGCCAAACCATATTTCATTAAATCAGTGTAATTAGAAATAAGGAGACTACTATTTTAATTCCCATGTCTTACTGAAAAGTAAACTGTCCAAAATAATAGTGGTCTCTCTGAGGGTGATGAAAGGTTAGATTACTAACTTTCAAAGTCAGATGGATTAATTTATTGCACAGAAATAGTTGTATAGCACATCTTGATAATCCCTTTATTTTGGAGCTCGTGCAGGAAGCCGTGTGAATCAGGTCTTTGACAGGCAGAAATCACCAGGTAATGGGGCGGTCTATTTACTCTTCTTGCTGTGTCTGTCTTACTAATTAGTCAGTTCACCCATGATGCTACTGAGTTCAACTGTAGATAGTTGCTGTACATGGAACATCTTAGGCAGGTAAACCAATTTAGCTCCTTCTATCTCTGATACTAACATGCTTTAAGACTTGCTGGGTTTACTGCACTGGACTCAGCTTTGGAGTTTTCATTAATTGTGTTTTTTTCATGTGCTGGTGGCATCTGCATATCATTTTTACCCCTAAAGAAACTTTCTCATAAAAGCTCTAACACAATATGGATCTCTGAATCTCCATTATAAGCCTAGAAAGCCAGTGTGCCTGAAAGTATTTCCAGTAAATACTGCCAGACCCTTGACTGAAGGGATGCAAGTCACATCTCCTCTAATGCTTGTTATTATGTCCCAGGAAAGAATAAACAAACTTAGGGGCCAGAAAAAATGTATTAAATCAGGAATTTTTTCTTAAACATTTCATGTTTCCAGCTATCCTTGTCCATGAGCCAGTATTAAATCAGTGGTTGTAGTGTTGACAGGCATTTCTATGATTGCCTAAGACATGGCCTTTAATTTAAAATATAATGATGCAATATCATCTATAATTGACATAATATTCCATCAATAATGGATATCTATCATAGCTATTGTTTCATTGTCTTGTTTTATTGCAATCCAATGCAAGATACAGAAATATATAGTAATGTAATTTTTGAAATATTAAATCAGGAATGTAGATCATGAGTACTTCTGTTATCCACTTAGATATACACTTAAATCTCAACGGTTTCAGTGGGTGACTAAGAACATCTAAAAGGAGAATATCACTGCTAGACATCAGACTGCTGTTTAATTTTGATGTCCTTTTGCAGAAATTCATAAACATGTTATTTAAGATAGACACCTTTTTTCTCTCATCAGGAGTTTTTTTTCTTTTTTATCTTAAGTACCTACCAATACAATGTTACCTGGAAATACATTTTCTCTCCTACTTCCAGAATAATGAAGTCTAAAAATATGCATTTAGTTTAACATATAAGGTATGAGGCAAAATATCAGTTGCAAATAGCAGCCTGAAAAATGTCTGTTGACAGCAGTATGATGATTTGATTCCTGGAAATGCTACTTTGAAACATTTTCATTGCAGGAATGTTATCACTTATGTCCAGTTTTGCTATGCTTGAAGCAGAAACATGTTTCTGTTAGCATTCCTGAAATCTGAATTTCATGGAATAATGGTAGCAGTGGTACTAGTTCTTTTTATGACCAAAAGAGATCACATTACATGTGTGAAGCTAATTTGATATTCCTATTAATATTTTCATCTTAATAGCCTCATCAGCAAAAAAACAGCCAAACAAAAAACAAAGGCAGCCAACCCATAAAAAATTAATACCCTCAAATCCTTGCAGTCTGAGATAAAGACAGTGAAGTAGGTGAAAAGTTGGGGATGCAAGGGATGCAAAGGCAATCACAGCCTTTGCCAACTGAGATGATAACTGAGCAGCAATCATCTGAAAAACAAAAGTCCCCCACTTTGTCCTATAACTAAGGTTTTGATACTGATCATGTTACATGATATGGAACATCCCTTTAGCTGATTTTTGTCATCTTTCTTGGCAGTGCCCCTCAATTTCTGGCCCACTTGCAGCCTAATTCTGGGAGGCCACAGTGAGGGAAAAAATACCTTGATGCTGTGCAAACACTATTCAGAAAGAACTGAAATACTGTTGTGTTACAACACTGGTTTAGCTATAAATCCAAAATACAGCACCAGATGGGCTGTTATGAAGAAAGCTAGCAGCTTTCCATGCAGACACAGTACAACTTGTAATGGTGGAAATCACTTTAACTGGGCTGTAACTGTGATTGGCAGTTGAACAGAGGAAAAGATGGAAAAAATATTTTTTATTTCTTGTTACACTGCATTTTCACTAGGTGCTACAGAGTTTTTCTAGAGCTATTTGAATATATTCATTTTCATCTGCTTTTGTTTCTACACTATTTCTGATTTCTCAGGAAGATTTTACTTTGTGAGGATCTTTTAGAGAACACAGGAAAAATATAACATAATAAAACAAATAGTTCTCAATCTTTCAAAAAAGTTCCCTTTGAATTTAGAAGAGTTAAGAAGGAATTCAGGAAGGAAAAAAAATTAATCACATGAAATGTTGTTTTATTTGAGTGTATGAAAACAAAGTAGTTCGAGAATCGATGAAATTGTAATACCTTCGCAGAGTTCTCAGCACTAAAAATATGTATTATCTGCAAGCCTTTTTTCTGTAAGTGAAATTACTATCAGGAAACTGATAGCTAGGTCTGAATGAAATAAATAAAAATTTTGGATCTCATGCTTCAGTGCCAGGCTGTCGTTGAGAAACTGATGAAAAATGTTTGCCAAGAGTTAAATACAAGAAAGAGTTCATGCTCTAATTGACATAAAAACATTGTAATAACCAATTATTCTTAGGGGTCAGAAACCTGAAAATAGCCTCACTTGAAATATGTTTTCACTATCATAGCCTTTATGCATTTTCAACATCAGTTTTTTCAACAAAATGCTTCAGTGTCTCAGATTTCAAAGAATAAAAAAAAAAAAATAAAATTAAAAATTCTCTTTTTAAAACAGAAAATCACGGGTGAAGTTTTAAGGATAATGGATAATCAGAAAGGAGATCATCAGAATCAATGCATACAGAAAACTGCATTGTCAGAAGGACAAATGAGTGTATTGTGATCATAATGGTCATTATTGTCACTGATGTAAATCATGTAACAGAGCTCAACTTAGGTCTTGTTGGGTAATCTTAGTGATATCAGGTAAGTTTATTAAACATAAAATGGTATATAATTGTGGCTTAAATATAGATTGAGTTATAAGTGGAGAATATTGAGTTATAAGTGGAAAAAGGTCACCAAGTGAGTTAATTTACCAATAGATAAATAAACACACATCCATTTCTCATTCAAGTTACTAATCTCTAGTATTAGGCCACACACATCATAAATTCTCATTACTTCTCACACACTGCTTTAAATTCATATTAACTTTCTGATCTGCAAAACTCTAGTAAGATGAAGTATTTTAATTCAACTCAGTTGAAATCGTTAAGCTGCAAGTTTTATTTCTTTGATTTTCTCTCTGGCTTTTGTTTCAAAAAACCACAAGCTTAAAGGTTGGGTCTTTTCTGGTCTCAGGGTTATATTAGGTGATGCCTACCACTCATAATTAATGTTAAACATGCATTTTTTAAAGACTGCAATTTTTTTTGTGTGTGGATATTTCTCACATGGTTCAAGATCTCCAGGAAACTGAGGCCAGTTAAGATTACCAGTGGACAGACCTATTTATTGAAAAGTGACCACATTTTTATCACCATTGTATAGTTTGTTTGTCCTTCAGACTTTTACTTGAAGTGTGTTGTTTTTACTGATTCTCATTTCACCATTTTTTCCTATTTCTCCTGTGTTTTAACAGTAAAATGACAAAGGTAAACAAAGCGGGGAGATAAATAAAGTTAAAAATCACTGTAAATCACTATGATTTGAGCATTTTGGTAGGTTGGCATGTTAATCACAGAGTGGGTAAGCCTGGAAGAATTCACAGTGGGTCCAACCTTTCTGCTCAAATAGGGTCATCCCACAACACTTTGCAAAGGGTTTTGTCCAGATGGTTCTTGAATATCTCCAGTGAGGGAGGCTCCACAACCTCTCTGGGCAACCTGTTCCAGTGCATGGTCACTTACACAGTAAAGAAGCTCTTCCTTATGTTCAGGTGGAACTTCCTGTGCATCACTTTCTGCCTTTTGCCTCTTGTCCTGTTGCTTGGTATCTCAGCCATCTCTTGTTGAATTTGAACAGGCCCAGCTCCCTCAGCCTATACTCAAACAAGAGATGCTCCCATCCCCTAACCATCTTTGTAGCCTAGTGTTAGAGAGCTATAGAATTCAAAAGGATAGCTAATAAATATATAGAGTTAGTTTTTAGGATTCAAGCATTTAAAGCTTGCTTTGTAGGTGCACTTTGCTGGGCACTGCTTATGCCTTCTTATGTAGCAATTGACAAGTTTATAATACACTTCTCTTTGCTTTCTAAATGAGAAGATCTCATACAAAAAAAAAAAAAAAAAAACCCTAAAATAATCCATAATCTTTACAATTTCTCGGCTTTATTCTTTGCAGCTTCCTTTTCTGACAATAGTGTTTTATAGGCTATTTCTTTTTACTTCATTGTCATTTTTCCCAAGTTAACATATGTATTGCAAAAAAAAAACCCAAAAACATCAGAACAAAAGGCGTATATGTAGAATGCAGTACTTGTAGATCTAGTTTATTGAATTCCCCCCCCCATTTGTTTAGTGGCTGTAAAAAGAGACTGTTAGGTCCTGGTTTTAGTTTTAGCTAGCATCCTACACCAACTTGTTAAAACACTTATCAAAACCTGGATACTGCAATGCATCAACTGCCTGCTCAACGATACTTGTCTCTGGGTATGTAAAAAAGGGGTTAGGGCCACAGGCAACTTTATTATTGCATTGCTTCTGGGGTTGCAGCTGGCTCCATATTACTGCCCTTCTCACATTCATTTTGGCTAATCTAGAGGCACATTCTCATTCCTATTATAAACTTTTCTGGTACAGTGGTTTTGGAGAGGATTTTTGCTTGTTATGGATATTTTCTTAATTTTCTCTTTACAATGCAAGAAAAAGAAAATTCTTTCTTTAAAGGAGAAACTAGTCACTGCACCATTGCGAAAAGACTGAAGTCAGTGGCAAAGAACTAAGACTCTCTGAGAGTGGCTGCATATACTTGACACCTTTTGCTCAATCATAACTGTTTTTTCACTGTGTAATGATTTTGCTCCATGTAGCTGCTCAGCTAGGTTGTGGTGAAGTATGCCTCAGCCAGCTTTGAGAACAGTAGGCTAAATCTCACTACAGATGGAGTCTGGTGGAGAGATATTAATCAAATAGCCAATTAGCCATCTCTCATGATAGCAGGTTTCAACACCATGTGATACAGCACATACCAGCTGTATTATACAGGACTGATCATCTTTTGGGAAAAGCTGCACACAGCCACTGAAGTCTTAACACCCAACCTTCCTCTACACATGACATCTTACCATTCATCTTCCTGTTGCAATTAATTTAGTAGAATCATTGGTCTTAGAAAGTATCATCCACTTGAAATTAAAACTTAAGATAATATGCAGTGTATCTTGCTAAACAGAAAATAAAGAAGAAAATTGGGAATTTCGTAACAAACTGAAAAGAAAATTTCTGCTAAATTCTATAAATATAAATTCTACAAGTTCTTCCTTAAAAATATTTGTTATTTTTGTTATGAAATTGGTTGCTTAGTTAAAGGCAACCACATAAAGAAAACAAAAACATCATATGGGCATCAGTACAGTGGCTATAAAAAGAAAAAAACCTTAGAGACATGAAGATTGAAATAAGAGGGACGTGTGGGGAGAGTAAAATAGGAAAGATTTATTACTATAAGTAAAATAAGAGAAAATTTAACCAGTAGCCAAGGAAAAAACCATACTTGCCTGCTTCACCTTTGAAGAAACAGTGGTAATGAGACCACAGAGGTCTGCTGTAATTATTCTACTTGAGAAAGTAGTTCTAAGTTCTGCCTTGGGCTTCATAAGATCTGTCTGCCAGAGGCAGTATAAGAGATGCTGAGAAAGAGCAACACTTCTCTCTGAACTCTTTGCCCAAAAGTTATGTTTAGCTTCCTTCTTTTGTTTTCACTGCCTGCATCCCTCAGCTTGTTGAAAGACTAGATCTTGTTTTAGAAGGAAAGATGGGGAATGAAGGTGTTTCACCGAAGATATAAAAATGAACAAATTGTATCCTACCATACCATTCCTTGTCATGTTTTTACCCTGTTACAGAATGGGGTACCTTCCATAGTTTCAGCATGAGTTCTTTCTGGAGGATACATTCCTTTGGGGTACAGACTACTCCAGAGTGAGTCCCTTGCAGGGTCACCGTTCCTGCCAGAGAACCTGCTCATGCATGGGTAACTCTCCATGGGCTGCAGCTCCTGCCAGGAATCTGCTCTTGCAAGGGATTTCCATGGTCTGCAGCTTTCCTCAGGACATAGCCTTTTGCTTCAGGGATATCCTTCACAGGCTGCACATGGACCTCTGCTACATAAAAATCTTCATGGGCTGCAGGGGAATCTGTTCTCATGCCTGGAGCACTTCCTCTCCCTCCTTCTTTACTCTTCACTGCCCTGTGTGTCTACAGGGTTATTTCTCACTTATTTTTTTCACTCTTTTAACTCACAGCTGCTCTACAGTGCTCTTACTTTCTCTTAAATATGTTTACACAGAGGCACCACCACTGTCACTGTTGGGCTCAGCTCTGTCTAGCTGGATTTGGAGCTGCATGAAACTGTCTGTGTCTGACATGGGGGCATCTTGTGGTGTCTTCTTACAGAAGCCACTCCTGCAGCTCACCTACTATCAAAACCTTGTTGTGTAAACCCAGTCCTTAAGCAAATTAAGTTATAGAGATATATTATCAATTTAAGTGTAAATTTCACAAGCACGTCCAAAGAAAAGAGAGCCATATGCAAGTCAAGGATTTTATCACTATACAGGCCTGATATGACTATGAGAATTTCACTGTGTGAAGGAAACAATGGCCCGACCCAAAGCCAAATTAACACATTAACTGTGTTTCTGATTAATACAAAATACATTAATAGAAATCAGTCCATTAATTTTTCACTGTATCAGGAAATATTTTCTTTAATTTCAAAGAATTGGCCAACATTCCTACAAAAAAATCATGTTACTAGGCACAACTGAAAAGGTAAGCATGCAAAAAAAAAAAAACAAAAAAAACCTAAAAATGGTATAGAGAAAATTATATAAGAAAATTATTAGCTGTCCTTTCCCCACAGAGAACAATGGCTTGTCTTGAAAAAAAAACCTTCCTGGTATCAAAAGAATAACAGGAATCCCTAAATCCAAAAAGTAAAGTATGAACTGCAGTTTTCTCTTATTGCAATTAAAACTAATTGTTCATTTGGCCCTAAAGTCTTGATTTTTTAGGCCTGTAATCTACTTACTTTCTATTCTCTCTGTAGAAAGGAAGAATAAAAGTAATTATTGTCAGAAATAGTGAACTCATATTAATCACAATTACAAGGAGTAATGTCTGATTACAACTTTTAATCAATCATGCTATTTCATGTTTAACTCAGTAATGTTGGGACCACTAGAGTGGACAGCCATCTGTGCCTCTGTAAAATTAGAAATATGATGAATTATAGCTACTGGTAGTTTAAGACTATACTATGAATACAAATCATTAGAGCTGTGGCAAATTTAACATACTGCCAAAAACATTTTATCAGCTGTGTTTGCTGTTCTCCTCATGAAAAAAAAAAAAAAACAGTACCAAGAGAAAGATCCACACTTCACTCATCAGCTTTTAATAATGATTTACAGTGAACAAAAAAGACAAAGTTCTCGTGACTTTCTGTTTACATAGCACAAATCCCTTTAGTCATAGTCAGTGCTAAAGTCTGAAGATTACAGTCCGCTCTTATCTCAGATGGTCACTACCTAAAGTCTGTTAAGCTTCCAGACTCTCAAATAATGTATCTCAAGTGTTACATTCAGCCAAGTTGCTGCATATTCATCATAGCTGAGAGAAGAATCAGATGTCTCTGGAATAGCTGAATTCACTGATTTGTCAAAATGCTAAACTTAGAGAATAAAATGGCACATGAAACTAAAAATAAAATACAATAGCATTCTTAGGACCACTTTAAGTGTTTGTGGTTATTTCAGAGGTTAAAAAAATAATTCAGGTTGGAAGGGACCCTAAAAGATACCCAGTTCAAACTCCTACTGAAAGCAAGATCACCACAAAGTATGGTCAGACATGGTTGATCATGGACTTATTTACTCCCAAGCACAGAGAGAGAATGCACAATAACTCTGGGGAGCCTGTGTCATGGACTGAGAGTCCTTGTGGGGAGAAGATTTATTCTTACAGGCAGTGAGAACTTCCCTTGGTTCAGTTCATTTCTTTTGTCTCTGTTGTCCCACCTTGTGCCCCTGTGCAGGGCCTAGCTCCATTGTTCTCCATTGTTTACCCATGTAGGGGAGCTGCTGCTTGCTGTACCTAAAGCTGTCCTTGCTCCAGCATGAACAAGATCAGCTCTCTCATGATCTTATAGGGAAACTAGACCAAGCTCCCACTGCAGTGGGCCGACATTGCACTTGGTCCAGTTTTGTCATGTCTTTCATGTACTGGAAGATCAATACCAGGGGCAGTACTCTGGATGTATAGAATGAATAAATGCTGAATTAATGGAGATAACTAGGTTCCTCAGTTTAACAGCTGTGCCTCTGATAATACAGCCCAGGATGTATTTCGCATTCTTTACTGCCAAATCAAGTACCTCTTTACAATGGATGTAAATACACGTCCAGTGGTTAATGTTTTCAAATCCCTACAGCCATGCAGAAACCTACTGCAAAAGTACATCTGGTTTTATTTGTCATTCTTGGTCTTGAAATAAAGATATTACCTATTCTCCCTCCAAAATACTGTGAATTTTCTCTTCCTTTACATTTTCTAAATTAAGTGAATTGTTTAGTTGCCCTATTCCAAATGATCACTATAAATATGTATTTAAAACAGACATGGAGAGCAAAGATGCGAAGAGGAGATTTTCTCCAAGAATATTTTCAAATAATTGGTTAAATATAATCCCTTGAAAAAGATTGGCAAAAATAATCTTGAACCATTTAGAATTTAACAGCTTTTCTCCTTGGTGTATATGGATAACTATTCAGGATGATGTTCAACATCAAGAAAAAGAGATAAAGATGTTTGCTTTTAAATAGTTTTTTGATGATCCTTAGTAATTAAAAAATTTAAGAAAAAAAACAATACACATAATATCTTAGTTCTTGGAAATATTTGCATATTATATTAGCTTCATTTTTTCTGAAGCTTCCTATAGCAACTTCATGGTAAGCATAGTCATAATATATTAATTTTGCAAGAATATGTAAAAAAATCAATGAAACAAAAAAGAGAAAAACCTAACTTTTGTCATCAGTGTTTTCAGCACTTGCCTGCTCTTACAGAGAAAGATACATTTTATTTTCAGTCTGTTATATTTCACCATAATGAGCACAAAAAAAATGCAAATATGAATCGATTTTATACAGAGGTCAGTACAAAGGATAAGCAATCTGTGAAAAAGTTAGCAGTCCTAAGTAAGAAAAGTAATTAGAAAGATGACCATAACCTTTCTTTAATTAATAGCAATAATAAATTATTTCCTTGGTGGTTTTGTGACCCTGTCAAGCTAGCAAGGTGGTCTTTCCCAAGTGGATCTATGTTTCGATCTCTTTTGTAATCACAGTCTCACAGCTGTGGAGAATAGTACCATTTATTAATTGATCCCTGATTTCTTTCATCTGTAGTGGGCAAGAAGCACTCAGGTTCATTTTCCACTGTTGTGAAAGGCTCTTGGGAGAAAAAGCGGGGACATTTGTCAACTGTAGGTCTTGAAAGTTGTTTTTCTTACTTGGTATTGTTGCTTGAGTCATTCACTTGTCAGTGTCACAGCAGGCTTAGAAGCAAGAGAAAATTATAGCTTTAGCATTCAACTCTACTGCACGAAGCACATGAAAAATGTCCTCCCAAAACTAGCACTGGTGTCTTGAGTTTCATTAAAAGTATCATCCAGTAAGAGAGATATTTAAGAAAATCTACTTGTGTACATTAATTTGCGGTTTTTCCTGCTAGCATAAACATCTATTATGAAAGACAACCATTGGTTAATAAGCATTGTAATTGGCATTGAGTATTTTGAGGCTTTTTGCTCTTAAGGAATCCCAGACAAATACAGTGACTGGAACCTATCTGCCTGGTCTGGGTTAGAGAGGCTGCACATCCTGTGAGATAGGATGCAAGATGCAACAGCTGTTTTGACATTTAATTGAGGCATAGGGGGAAAAGAAGGAACAGGCCCACACTGAGTTTATTTTCAAGCTGTACATACCCTAATGCAGTACCAGAGAACAGCCTGTGCATTAATACATCTGATTAATTTAACTGTCCTGATTTCAAAGCACTTCTGCCTACAGGCTACTATTTAGGAACTTTCATAAAGAGACTTCTTGACCATGTTTCCTAGGCCATATTAAAGTTTACCTCCTTCACAAGGTTTTGAGACAGACCTTTTTCAAGAAAAAAATAATAATTAAAAAAGAATCAGAGAACTATAGACCAACATTGGGGAATATTGGTGCTCCAACCAAAGCTTTTTCTAGAAATCTAAAATTGCATTTTTAGACAGAAGCAGCATTGAGTAAGCATACTCACTCTGAGCTATGATATATACAGGAAGAATATTTAACTGCAAAAAAGTTAGGAGTAGAAAAGGGAAACTACAACTTCTAAGTGATTACATCTCTGCTTATTTCTCAAATTAATCTATTTCGTGGCTTATATCTTCGTCCAAGTTCAAAAACAATAATAATGACTGAACAATTGCCTCTGATAGATCAATTAAATATTTACTAATGTATACTGGAATCAATCTTTTATTCTTGTATTTCTGAAATTAACATCAATGTATAGATTTTCAAAAATTGATAGGAAAAAAATCTTTTTCTTTAAGTAAAACTTGATCTTGGTTCACTACCTACTACAAATGAGAAGTTGAATCCAAATTTCTGAAATAATTCTGATATTTGTGGATGAAAATTTACAGTATCCATTTTTAGAGTTAGATATACAGTTGGTGAAGTCATGGGTTTTCTCCCATTTGGAGACAAAAGTTCATATGAACAAATTCTGATATTTAAATTAATTTGCATTTGAAGCCAGGTGTCATTCCTTTAGATAAATTAATCCAAACAATTCTCCATTCAGAGCACTTCAATTTTCAGGATGTGGTAGAAAAATCTAAATAAAATTCTAGGTTCCTGTAAGGCAGAAACCGTAGATTTTACTGATAAGAACTCACCCCCAAAATTTTAATAAAAAAACATATACTAGCAGAATAACTGGAAGGCTTTTGGGGAATTTTCTCTTCAAGTCACATCCTCAGTCATATATCTGGCTCTAGAAATGCTAAGAGACAAGCTAAATATCTTCATATTTTATTCTAGGCTATGGGAATGACCTGCAAGAATGGATTTCCAAAATACAATTATTAAATCCTGTAAACATCAGGGGACTGAGAATCTTTTTTAGGCTGCAGTCTTGTCATATGGGCAAAGTCCAAAGGCCCATTGAGAATGTAGTGTTTATGTTCGATGAGCTGCCAAAATATAATTAAATTTTTTGGAATACTTACATGTTAGCACATTTGAAAGAAAAAAGCATCATAAAGGAAAAGGGAATGCAATTTATCATGCTAAAATAAGTACACTGAAGAAATGTGGGCTTTATATTAGTGACACTGCCAACAACCAGTCATGCATGTCTATTCTTCTGTCAGTGTTAATCTTGTGCATTGTACTTTTCTTTCTTTCCCTTTTTTTTTTTTTGTTCTACTTGAAAAATACAAAGAAAAGGAACATAGAACATGTGGGTGGAAACAGGCTGGGAAGAAGTATAAGAAAAAAGGAATCTCAAACAGAAAAAAAAAGGTGGAAGAAAAGGCCAAATTTAAATATTTAGGTTAAGTAAAAGTCATTTAGATAAGCATCAGTATTCCAGATTTCTTAAACAATTGTACTTAATCTAGTTTCATAAAACTGAAAAATCTACTTCCGTGCAATCTGCTTTTGTTCTGCTCTGATATTTTGTACAATAGAACACATTTCCACCCACATTTTCGTAAGTATGCCAGGTGCAAAGTTCCCAAGTTCTAGTTTCATCACTTTTTTTTCTCTGATGTATGCAGGTCTTCCTTTTAAAAACAGAGGAGAGAGAAACACTATTTATTCAAAGAATAGATTGAAATGTGACTAACTTACAAAAGTTACCAGGGCAAACAAAGTTACAGTCCCTCAAAGCACTTAAAATCTCATTGTTTCTCAAGTGTTTAAATGTTTAGCAGTCAAAAGGAAGGTCAAAAATCACAGAATGATAAAGGCTGGAAGGGACCACTGAAGGTGACCTATGTCAACACCCCTGCTAAAGCAGGTTCACTTGGAGCAGGTTGCACAAGATTACATCCAGGTGGATCTCCAGAGGAGACTCCACAACCCCTCTGGGAAACCTGTTCCTGTATTCTGTCACCCTCCAAGGAAAGTTATTTCCTCATATTAAAGATGACAGCCTGTAGCTTCCTGGATCATCCAGGAAGACAGGAGTGACATTGGCTTTCCTTCAGTCCTAAGGCACATCTCTTATTTTCCATGAACTTTCAAAGATGATAGATTTGTGCATGTTATGTTTGTCTGAATGGTCTCTAACTCAATCCTCCTCCAACAAGGGAAAGTCTTCCTATCTCCAGACTATATGTTGCTACCAGGCCCTGGTATTCCTGAGGACTGGCCTTAGCAGTAAAAACCGAAGCAGAGAAGGCATTCAGTAAATCCTCTTTCTCTGTGTCTTCTGTCACCAGGGCATTCGCCTTATTCAGCTGAGGATTCACATTCTCCCTAACAATTTTTTGATGCTGATGTACTTGAAAAAGCCTTTCTTGTTATTCTTGACATCCTTTGCCAGATTTAATTCCAATTGAACCTTAGCTTTCCTTGTTGAGTCCCAGCATACTGTGACAATGTTCTTATATATGTGCCCTGTTCCTTTTTCCATAAACCTTCTTCCATCTGAGTTTTGCCAGAAGCTCTTCACCCACCATGCAAGTCCTCTGCCCCCTCTGTGTGATTTCTTACTCAGAGGGATGCACCTCTCTTGAGCTTGGAGGAAGTGATTCTTAGATATTAACCAACTCTATTCGACCCCCTCCTAACTTTCAGATCTCTGACCCATCAGACTTCCAGAGAGGTCTCTGAAGAGCCCAAAGTCAGCTGTCCTGAGGTCCAGGGTCATAACCCTACTTTTTGTCATACTTCCTCCACATGAGATCCTAAACTCCACCATCTCATGGTCACTTCAAGCCAAGAATGTTCCCAACCAGTCCTTTGTTGATATAGGTCCAGCAATACAATTACCTTTGTTGGCTTCTTCATAATCTGTATCAAAACATTATCATTGGTGCTCTTCAGGAAGTTCCTGGACTGTGAGTACCTAGCTGTGTTGTCTTTCCAGCAGATATCAACTCCCCATGCGAACCAGGCCCTATGATTCTGAGGCTTCTTTCAGCTGTCTACAGAAGGCGTCACTGACTTCCTGCTCAGTGGTCCATATTATTCACACACAGCTGTGTCACCCAGGTTAGCCTGCTCCTCAATACTTACCTGTAAGCTCTCAACTCATTCTTCACACCTAGGCAGATCTCAATGCATTCCAGTTGCTTGCTAAGACAAAGAGCAACTCTGCCACCTCACCTTGATTCAAATCTTGATTAGACAACCATAACTAATATGGTCATCAGATAAAAATCTGACAGTGGCTGGTGCAAATTCAACATATGTAGGTACAAAAATGGTGACATACAGGTTTCTTTAAAAAAGAAAAGCAACGGTTTTTGGTTTTCCTTTTTTTAAAATAATTAATATTTTTTAAAAAAATCTATTTATTTATATGTTTAATGTATTTATCAGGATCACTGTATATGGATCAGCCCAGTTAGCAATTCTTGTTCCTAGAATCAGAGTCAAGATCACTGCTGTCTTTAAACAAGAGTAATGACCTACCTTTTAATAAAGACTCCCAAGAATCAGCCACAAAAACCAAGCTATTAATTATATCTAGGTAATTTTCTTGCCCAAGTTGAACTAGCTAGCATTCCTGTATAGAGGCAAAAGTTTGGAATTATGTATTTTTTTTTTAATTTTTTAGATATTTTCTTTTCTTTTTCCCCTCCAGATTGTTTACATGAGTTCCTACCCTGATCTAGTTGTAAATAATTTACATCTTCAGTCACCTCAGAGGTTATACAAAATATTTCCTGCATTGTAAGCTCAGTTTGCCCCCAAAAGAGAAGGAAATGTAAATGTGCTTTAGTTGTATATGGGTTAGTATTTAGGAATCCAAGGTAACCTTTGAAGAAGATCAAACATGAATCAATTGCTGCATATTTGCTTTCCTGAAGTGATACAAAAACATATAGGCATGGTCTTCTTTTAGCAGTTGTTTCTCTCTGGATGCAATATGTCTTTGATTGACACCAGAGATGAAAAAAAAAAAGGGACGGTGTGATAAAGTCATTGGATTTTATTGGAGCACTTATCATTATACTGTGACAGTGTTAGTCCTGTTCATGGTGACATGGATGACAATTTTTGAAGGTCTTTTCTTTAGACAGTGTTTTTGCAGGGCCTCCAACATGTTCAAGGAAAAGTTTATTTTGTTAAGGAGGTCCAAGCTAGCAAGGCTGATGTATGGTTCTCGATAGCACTGAAAGATGGCAGAATAAGAAAGAGAGTAGAAGCTGATTACAGCTGCAGCAACAGCAATGACATTTTAAGTAATTATACCACTGAGCTGTCAAAAGACAAAATGTGTGACACAGAATCTCTGCTAATCTTGGCGCACTGAACGACAGCCACAACATTCCATCTTAGAAGATGGGAATTTAGCAGTTATCTAAAAAATAGGAAAAGAAGCAGTGATGATCTAAGACATACAGCTTTCCAAGAAACAAACATTTTTGTACATAAACATGGATAAAATAAAGCTAAATCCAACAACTGCCTCGTGGCTTTGTCTTTTGCTATTGAAAAAGTATGATCACAGTAAAATCCAGCTTCTCATTTATAATCTGTTTGATCTTTTGTGGAGCTCTTTCATGCAAGAGACTCTATATGTGACCATTGAAATATTGAGATGAATAAGGAATTAAAGATGTTGTCTCTTCTATGGATGCAATTGGAAACTTTTTCTGTCAGTGAAAATCTCATACAGAAGGGATTTGCATAAAAATCACACAGAAAAGGTTTAAAATCCACAAAGCAATTATATCAGGTTTAGATCTTGTGACTGGTCTAAATTTATTTTCTTTTTAATGCCCCGTTAAAGTTATATGTGAAATCCAGACCTCAGGTCCTCCCTGACAGTGTGCAGTTATACAACATCCAGCTTTTATCCAGCTGCAGCTGGACCCTACATCACAGGATCCTGACACAGATTTGACCTACTGTTTAACAGGTCTACTGACACCTGATGGGATGCACTTCTCTCAGAGGGGAAAAAGAGTTCTAGTACAGGAGTTAGTTCGGCTCCTTGTCAGAGCCTTAAACCAGCCTGAGAGGGAAAAAGGGGGAAAACCAGACTAACCAGTGATGAGCAATGGGGCGGCATCCCACAATTTGAGGAAAGGAGCACTAATAGGATTTCTCAATCTTCTTTTCAAGATGTCTTAGCTACAGTGTACCACAGTGTACCTGAAATGTTTCTACCCTAATGCACCCAGTAGGAGGAGCAAACCCGAGAGCTCAAGGCTTTGGCCCAGTCCCAGAGATTTGACATCACTGGTATAAGTGAAACTGGTGGGTTTAGTCCTGTGACTGGCGTGCCCTATTGGATGGTTACAGGCTCTTCAGGAGGGACAGGCAGGCCAGGAGAGGCAGGGATTGGCACTGTGGGTTATTGAAAGGTTAGGATGCATGGAGCTGACAGTTGGTAAGAGCAAATTTGAGATCCCCTGAATAAGAATCAAGGGGCAAACAAATAATGTGGATGTCACTACCTCCCAGCCAGGCCAATGATACTGATAAATTATTCTTTGAGGAACTAAGAGATGATTCCAAGTCAATTGCTCTTGTCCTTATGAGAGACTTCAATTTGCCAGAAATTAACTTGGAAGCATCACACAGCCAGTACAACCCATGCCAGAAGAGCTTTAAAAACCCTGACATGATAAGGTAACTCATCTAGTTGATCAAGCGACGGGCAGTAGATGTAATCTTTTTTGATTTCAATAAAGCTTTCAACACTGTCTCTCACAGGATCCTTCTGGACAAAGTGTCCAGCCACAGATGGATAAACACATCATGGGATGGATGAACAACTAGCTTATGGGTGGGGCACAAAGGGTTACAGTGAATGGGCTGATGTCAGATGGTGATCTGTCATTAGTGGAGTTCTGCAGGGCTCTATCCTTGTCCCTGTGCTCTTCAACATCTACATAAATGACATAAATGGACCCAGGACTGGAAGAGATACTAAGCAACTCTGAAGACAATACAAAACTGGGAGAAGCTGTTGACTCCTTCAAAAGCAGGGAGGCCCTGCAGAAAGACTCCACAAATGAGGGGATAAGCAATCACCAGCCAAAGTTCAACAAAGGAAAGGGATGGATTCCACACCTGGGATGGGTCAACCCTGGATATATAGATTGGGCAATGAGATGCTGGAAAGCAGCAGCGTGGAAAGGGACCTGGGGGTGCTGGCAAGTGGAAAGCTGATTATGAGTCAGCAGTGGCCTGGGAGCTGGGAGGGCCAACTGTGTCCTGGGGGGCATCAAGCACAGCATCACCAGCTGGCTTTCACATTTGCAAGATGTGATTGGAAAGGGTGCTAGTTTACCTCATCAAGTATCCCTTTCTCACAAAAGATTGCACCGGATCTGAGGTCCCTTCCAACCTCAGTTTTTCTGTATTGCTATGATTCTAACCTAATGTACACATTCCATATGGTAGATCTGCATGGATGCAGAAAGTCAATGGCAGATCTGTTGCAAAAGAGAAGAGATGCTCCTACTACTTTTGGGTTGTATCACTTGTTTATTCCATCACTCGTTTGAGGATACTTCTTCCATAGCCTTCATTATTCAATCTATTAATAGTTTTCTTTCATTTTGTAGCTCCCATATAGCTCATATATAACAGATAGTCTTTAAATATTGCTCTGAAGCCATGGTGAATACTCCTCAGTGTGTCCTGAGGGAAGAACTTTTCCAAAAGTTGTAAATATATTGCTTTAAATTTCACCAAATATCTCAGGGTTTTGTATTGTCAGACCTTTTAAAAAGAGAATGCAATTCCCTTCCCTGTAGCTTTCAATATTTTGTTTTTTTTTTTCCTCGTATATCTAGTCTTGTTTCATCTAAAGCAAACAGCCTCACTTTTTCGTTATGTCTTCAGCTTCCAGGAATGTCTATATTTTATACATATTTATACTTAAAATATATATTTTATATATATATAATATGTATACATCCATTTATTTCTAATCTAAACCATTCTAGTTCATCAGAAACTAATAGGCAATGCAGGGTATAGCACATTTAGCTATAAGGTAGGCAGCCAAGATACATCATAGGAAGAGCTTATTTCTCTCTCTTGACTACGAAGAGGAATAAGTTGACTAGCTCAGAAACAGAGGATCAGAAATTGAATGGATTCATTCTGCTGCTTCAGCAAAATACAAGACAGATTTACTTGTCTTTCATAAAGATTTTGCATTCTTAGCCAGTACTTCAAAGCTGTGGTGTGTAATACCTTGTGTATTGACATGTTAAAAGACAATGGGTTGGATGCCATTGCTCCTGTAGTGCACACTGTTTTTTTGCTACCCTTTGCCTCTTTATGGATCAACCAAGAATTTCAATAAGCCACTAAAATAATGTGGAAGAAGGACTAATTTGATGCATATGTGTAATAATTTATATATGACAGAAGAAGGCCTGATAGTATCTCTGTAACTGAGAAGGTTGGTTGAACTACAAGAAGTAAATATGAAGATGTGTTGTAATAACTTCTCAGGAGTTCATTTCATAGAGATGGGGTTTGTGTTGTTGTTTGGAGTTTTTTTTTAACAATTCTCTGAATTATAAAAAGACAGAAGAAAAGATTCTTCACTGAGATAAGGTGAAATTTAGTGAAACAGAAAATTCATATTGAATCACTGTGAGAATACCTTCTCACGTATGTTTAAGTTTTCTTTTCCTTTTTCTGGTAATATTATCCCAGAAAGACTGCACCAGTCCAATAGTGCTGTTCTTACCCTACTAAAGTCAGTAGATTAGACTAACTAAAATATTTCAGTTCATAGAAAAAGTCAGCAGATATTTTGTAATTCCCAGAGCAAACACATCTAAACAGGACCTTTTATCAAGGAAGCTTGTAATTTCAGAGTTGTGTTGCTTTTGGGTGAGGGGTTTTTTGATTTTTTTGGTTTTTTGTTTGTTTGTTTGATTGGTTGGGGTTTTTTTGTGTTTGTGTGGGGTTTTTTTGGTTTGTTTTTTTTTTTTTTTTTTTTTTTTTTTTTTTTTTTTTTTTTTTTTGTTTGTTTGTTTCTTTAAGAATCTGGATGCTTATGGCTTTCACCAAATCACATATTATTCCAGTTAGAGACTAGTCAAAATTTCAGTAAGAGATGTTGAAGGTCATCGAATCTCTTCTCATAGTGCATAGGAGCAAATAACAAAACAAATGAAATAAACTAATAATAGAATTATTCATCTCAGCAAAGACACATTTAGGGTGGGAAAAAATCTTTCAGATACTTAATTACAATTTCCAGAATATTGCATGGCATATGAAAAAAAAAAAGCAAAAAGGCAGAAGAAATCTTCCAATATTGGCATTAAAAGGAGGTAGTAACTTAAAAAATATTTAGATATCAGAGACTTGGAGTCTCTAAATTGCATTAAGTGGAGGCAGATCACTAGATTTCCTACTCTCAAAGATGCCAGCTATGTATTACAAAAGGGAGAAAGCTACGTCTACCTTTTCTTAATTTTTTTAGTTACAAAAATTTGTTAGGTTACACTCCCCAATGGATGATTTTACTTAGCTCTTCTGCAAATATGCAATGTCAATATATATATTTATATATTTTCCCTTCATTCCCCATCTCTGCACTGCAGGTCCAGATACATTCCTAATATTTAAGAAATGTATCTGGACCTGAATTTAAGCAGACCTGGAAAAGTATGGAAAATGTATGTGAAACAACAAAGAGAGAGACCTCTAAGGATCAACAACAAGACAAGAAATGAGGTGATTTTTTTTACTTTCCTGCTGAGGAGGCAGCTATGCTGTTTTGATTAGCCCAAAAGCTCATAAAATATTTTTGACATTTTGTAAAGTTTGAGGATGCTGATGAAGCAGCAATAAAGTACTAGGGGAGTATAGCACTAAAACTGTAGTACTAGGGGTAGAGATGAAAGTACAGCTGGGAATATTAAGCACTCTACCTCTTCAGATCTCCCTGCAGAAAACTTGAAATCTCTCAAAAAGCATAAGGTACTAGAAATAGAGTCACATTCCATATTGATAAACCCTTAATTTCATTTTTGCTTCAAAGGAAAAGCATGAGTCAACAAGAGAAGAACTTTGAGATACATAAAAATGTTATCTGTATTAATGGGGCAAGGCCAGCAAAATGAAGGCTGGAAGTGCTGATAAATAGAAGGTAGTTTAAATTATGCTGATGTGTCTATTCCATTTTCTCAGCAGACCTTGAGCAGCATAATTAGATTGTTTTTTTACTCTTCATCCGAAGGGCATTCATTCTTTGTGTCCCTATCCTTTTTACAGCAAGTGTCTGGGAGTGGTATCCTATTAACACTGTCACTGGAAAATGAATCCTTAGTGGGCTTTCAGCTGGAGTACAATTTCCTTCACCTAAAACCAGCAAAGATACCTACACAGTCATAATTATCTGAATTCTGTATTCTGTGAAATATGGGCAGAGGTCTCTGTTTACCTTGAACAGATATAGGGACACATCTTTAATTTTAATTTCATTTTCTCTGCCTTACTTCCCTTTGCCTGTTCTAAAGTGTAATTTATAGATTACCTAACTTTCTTCTGCCATTGAGTAGGAGAACATGAAGAGCCCAGGCAAATCTGTGTGCTCTCCCACTGTCGCTCAGTTGTGAAACTCCTCTTGAAATAAATAAAGGAATTAATATTGGAAAATTATAGGATTTTTAAGGTGGTTGAAAGTCTAAATGGAAGATAATTTGAGATGGGTTTTTGGGGGTGGTGGTGCATATCAGTGTATTTTCCATGTTGTCCTCAGCTGACACTCCATAAGGGTTCAAGCTTCCCTCTGGTCTCAAGTTGAATTCCAAGGATGCATTCAACTTGAGGCTAAGACATTTAAACTTCAGCGACTACCTGTAGGTACAAGAGCTAGTTAATAGACTCAAGCTAATGACAGAAGTCTGAAAATATCTGTTAGTTGATTACAACTAGTGCTACTTAAAAGGCCCAAGAGCACCTGAGATATCTATGTGGCAGATATTCTGTGGGTCAAAAGGGAGAGACACTCTTGAGTATGTCTTTAGTGACACCAGGCAGCCAAGAAAGTTATGTTCTGATATTGTGACTGTATTAGGTGACTATGTTTTGAATGGTCTTCTGGAAGTCAACTTTTATGCCAGCTCAGTCATTTCATATGCTCCACTCACTGTATAAACTGATGTTTAGAAACATGCCTATAGCCACCTACATGAACATATGGTAATACAGATTTTCCCAGACTAAACTGAATTGTCTATTGGGATGTGGAACTACTTCGTAATACTGACACAAAATTTGAAATGTGCATGGTACTCCTGTACTATGAGTTTGATCATTACAAAATCTACTTAAGTTTACACCGAGAAATCTACTTAGCTTATGAAATTTAACTTGGAAAAAAACCCTGCATTTTCCACTGAATAGACAGGTTAGAAGAAGAGCATTAAAAATCTGGGATTACTTTTTCCATAGATGAGATATTGGAATGCAAGTTGGATGTAAAATCCAAGAAATAATGGGCTAAGGTGTTAACATTCCTTTCATATTTTTCCATAACCAGTATGATCAGATATTATCTATATTGCTTAAGTCATTCATTGTTTCTCTTCAACAACTCAGTTTCAGGAAATAAAATATTAATCATATTGGGGAATAATGATAATTAACAGTTACTGAGGACTAGAATTTTGAAGAGCAATACCACTTTATTATCGTGTGAATAAAAATGCTTGACTGGTATTTGTTTGCAAATGCCATATGCTGAGAAAAACATTGCTTTCTGCACTTAAAGACAGGAGTCCTCAAATGAGAAAACTCTCAATTTTCAGAGACCTTACTCCTAACCAAATAAAAGTCATGTGTGACGCTTGAAATTACAAGTGACCTGCTGTTTCCAGCAACCACTTTCCAACAATCAATGTACTCCTTGCAAAAACAAATTTAAAAAAATACAAAAAATATTATTATTTTCATTTTACTGCTAAGAAGCTTGGTTTGAGTATCAACATAAAGAAAAAGAAGTTTTGGTTGTAGTATCAACATAAAGAAGTCCTGTTCTGGCCATGATCTGAAAGAAAACTTGTCAAGATCAGTATCAATATTGTTAATAAATCACTGATCTTTGTAGATTTCTTTAACTATGGCTCCCTCTGCCTCAAGACTCTGTGATGGATGAGAAAATCCCATGGAATACACTACAAGGAAGATTTTGAGGAGACCAAAACATCCAAACAAGGATCTAACTCAAAACAAAACTAAACTATTTGTTGCTATGTTAAGCATCTCAATTAATCCCAAGGGAATTTTCTTTCATGCACTTCTGGGCATACATTTTCAGGGTCAGCTTCTAGACCCTGAGACCTTAAAGCATTATTCTACACCATATAATGGAATGTAGGCCAGCTAATACAGCTTTGGGCATCTGCTCTATATTTTGATAAAAGATGGCCCAGAGCTATTATTATGGCTAGTTGAAATATGGTGTGAAAGGCAAGATGATGAAATGTTACAAATACCCACAAGACATACCTTTAGCTGTCACATTAGTTCTGCAAAAGGGAAACTTGTAGAAAGAGATGGTCTGCTATAGTGAGGATGCATCCTAGCCTGGGATTAAAAGCTGTGACACACAAGAGGAATACAAGTGGTTTACTAAGACACAAGACACCTGTGTCCACAGCAAAAAGCTGATTTCTGAGAGAAATCATGGAAGTCACTTTTAAACCAGATGAGAAACTATCATAGTCTAAGAAATACTTACATCATTGACACAAAATTTAGAATTTAGGTGTCTCTGGCTCAGTTTGCAAACTGAACTCTTAAGTTTGTCATAGAAAGTTTATAGCACTGTGAAATCATATTAAGGAAGAGATATGCAGGGGTTTTGTTGAGATTCATCTTAAAACACCGTAACTTACTCTACCTCCATGTAAGTAATTTTTTAATGTGAACCAAGCTATGAATGCAAAAACCTGCTATGGAACTTGTAATTGGTATTTCAGCTGTTATTTAGAATGTTCCCAATGTAATTGTTTAAATGTTTTATATTGAGTTACAATTTTTAAATTTTCCCAGTGTTGCAAGCTGATATATCTAATATGAAGTAAGTTTATAATAATGTCCTTTGGTTTATTTGCATATAATATAACAGTGTGAATCTTCATCTTGACCATATCATCAGATTTTCTGAAAATATCAGCATGTACATGTGAATTTAGCATGCTTCAGGTAATGTGAATTAAGCTGCATTCACTTTCACCTGAACCAGGTACAGTGTTCTCTAGAATTAAAACAATTCAACACCTCATAAAAAGGCAAAAATAGAGGAAAGAACTCTATTTCATACCAACTGATAAGATAAAAATATACTTTGAGAAACAGATACTTTTCTGAATACTGGAGATATTAAATGCAAGCATTGAGTGAAGAAAAAGCTCTTTCAAAATAGTAGTGTATGCCTCAATAGTATCTAATTGAGGCATATTGGGTAGCATATAAAGCACAAATTTATGGGATTGATTTACCCTTTCCCAGGTGAACTTTTGTTTCCTCTAGCTTCTATGGATTTGATTTTGAAATGTTAGTATGTTTTTCAAGTATCTTCTGTGTGAAAAATTATGCAGGTTTAATTTATTGGTATCTGATATTAACGTTTTCTGTCTCTGTTTCTGTGCAGACATTATCCGCATGATGTGCCAAAGCTCAGCATAAGGGAAGATTCCTGTCTGATTCTATACTAGATTTTTATAAAACTTCTTCCAGAATCCAGTCCCATTATAAAAATGTCTAGGATTTAGCAAGCTCATGCACCAGTTATTTTATCTTTTCTCAATTAAAACAGATTACCATCTTCCTAGGAAAAGGAAACCCTTGATTCTGGGTCTTCTTTCCCAAGAGTCTGCAGTGCCTCCAGCAACAAATAGTGTGTATACAGCTGGTTATATGGTATCAGAAGTGACAACACTGAGATACAAAGAATAAACACTGAGAACTAAGAATAAGAAAATGTGCTGAAGTAGCTTTTATGCCTTACACAGGAAAAAAAATCAAAACCAGATAAGTTATTTATGCTGTAGTGTAAGAGCTGAATATGTCACCAGCTCCAGTTAAAATACCTTGGAGCTTTCTACAGCTGATTTGTTACTTGTTCATAGATTTCATTTTTTTTTTCTAGAGAGGTACCCAGTGCTCTCCATAGAAATATGGCTCTGATTGTTGTCCTGCTGTTACAGTGGATAAGCAGGGGATAGACATACTATGCTGGTTTGATAAGAGCTACTTTGTTGATCTGTTTACATCAGTTATGGATATTCATACAGAGCTGGAGCTGCAACACTTGCCTATCTCATCACTGAACACTGCAGTACCTGAGCATTATTGTTTAGGGGATTCTCACAGCCTTGAGTTATACATCCAGATTCTCTGGACAATGCCTGAGGAGAGTCAGGCAGCTTTAAGATAAATCAATGTTGCAATCATTCGTATGAGCACAACTTATGTAAGCAGATAGAAATTATTTTAGAGTAGCTTCAGTACAGACAAGGGTGTAGCCATCGCAGGATAGAAGTCTGAAACTGTTTCTGCATTTTGCATTAAAGAAAGCACTAGATAAAATGAATAAATAATATTATGATCAAATATCAAACCCAAAATTTCCCTTGCCAGAAAGTGGCCTTATTTCTGGCCCATGGAGTCATACTCTCATTTTTTCTCCCAATCTCTCCCCTTTGAAATTTGCTTTCTGCTGTACTAGTAAATATGGTGAAGAGAAGCATAATCACCTTTTCCTTTATAGCTTGCAACCAGCCACTCTGCTGAGGAACAAGAGAGATGTGGGTCAGTTCCCTACATGGAGAGGTTTTTCACCTCCTTGACAAACACTGTAACAACCAAGTAATGGAATCAATTAAATATAAATGGTGAGGGCCTGCCAGACTCCTCTAGCTACTTTTTGGAAGAAAAGGTTGAGTCTGAGTTTGGATAACTTACATAGCCAAATTACTGAATTTGCTAAAGCACCCAAGTCAAGAAGAGAGTTAGTAATTTTTGATATTATTTTTAAAGGTACAGTTATCTCCTACTGTTGATTATATTATGATTTAAGCCATTAATTTTTTGATATGAAATTACAAAAAAAAATTAAATTATTTCCTAATGAGAATCTTTTAGGGAAGTAAAAGTCTTCCTTGTAGGAAGCTCTTAATAATATACTATAAATTAGCTTAATCCAATCCTGTGGACTGCGCTATGTGTTATGAATTCTTCTCTCATATTGACAAATTGGATTTATGAATTCTCCTCATGATAAAATATCATGAAATTACTAAAAAGTAGGAAAGGCAGTTACCACCCTGCTCACATGCTTGTGTGGATCTGGTCCTATCTTTCTTCTTTGAATCTAGGCTTCTGAAAAGGGAAAATTGTGGTATATTTTCAATAGCCAGACAAGGGAGTAAAAGAGCATGTGCATTGCACTTCACATTAGTCGTTTCAATTCTCCAGACAAGAATAACAGAAGCTTCAGGGCACTGCTTATGCTCTTTGTGCGAGGGTTCATGCCAGTGTGTGCAGGCTGTTTTAGGAGCATAATCTTGCAAAGACTACTGTAGTTAGCTGGCTTTTCCCAGGGTATGCTCCCTGCAAAACAAATGGGAACAAACGGTAACAATTTGCATCTTGCAGTACACAGCAGTTGGATGCCCCATGTCCAGGGCAAAGCTACAGTTCAGCTCAAGTCAAACAGCAATTCCATGTAGGAAGCATTTTTTATAGTTCTGACAAATGTGATAATCATAGAATATCCTGCATTGGAGGAGACCCACAAGGATCATCAAACAACTCCTGGCCTTGCACAAGACAGTCCCAAGAAACACCATGTGCCTGAGGGCAACAAAGATGATTAAAGGACTGGACCACCACTTACAAGGATAAGCTGAGAGATCTGAGCCCCTCTACTCAGAGAGACTTTAGACTTGAGAATGGAAAATTAAGAGGGAAACTCATCAATGTCTATAAGTATTTGAAGAGAGAGTGTCAAGAGAATGGAGTCGGAATCTTCTCAATGGTGCCAAGAAATACGACAACAAGCAATACCCAGAAACTGATGTACAAGAAGTTTCACCTGATTATGAGGTAAAATGTCTTTATTGTGTTGGTGACCATGCACTGGAATATATTGTACCGAGAGATTGTGGAGTCTCCCCCACTGGAGATATTCAAGAACCATCTGGATATAATTCTGTGCAATGTGCACTGGCATGAACTGTCTTGAGCAGGGAGGTTGGATCAGATGACTTCACTGTGGTCCCTTCCAATCTTACCCATTCTGTGAATCTGTGATTAGCCAGCTCTTTGAGTGTTCTCAGATGAACCCCATCAGGCCCCATGGACCTATAGGGATCCAGCTGGAGCATCAGATCTGGCACAACTTCAGGGTTAACTGCAACTTTATCATTCTCACAGCCATAGTACTCAAGCACAGGGCACTGGAGCCCCCTTAACCCATAAAGCATAGAAGACAGAGGCAAACAAAGAATTAAACATCTCTGCCTATGTCCCTGTCTTCTGGACCTCTTTGTGCCATCTGTGCAGTGTTAAGATCCAGCAGCTTGATGTTCCCCATAAGGATTTTGATTTTGAAGTGTGCCTTAATTCCTTGAAGAATAATTCATTGGATTTATTGTCCTGGCTGGAAAGTCTATAGTAGACTCCCATGATAACCATCATTATTTGCCCCTTACTCAGTGGCCCTCATCCATGCCTTTTCCATCTGTAAGCTCCCTTCTTACACAACACCACACCCCTGCCTCACCCACTCTGCCATCCAACATGGCACTTCAGTCACAGGACTCAGCCCATCAGGTTTCACTTATGCCAATTTCGTCATCTCTGGGACTAGGACAAAACTTCAAGCTCCTCTTATTTGTTCCTCATGCTGCATATGTTGGTGTAGAAACATTTTAAGTGTGGCTCATTTTAGCTGACACATTGTGTAGCAGATTGAGGGATCCCAGCAGTGCTCAGTTTCTCAAGTTCTTGCATTCCATCCCATTGCTTATCCCTGTCAAGTCTGATTTTGAAAGATGTACTTTTCCATCTTCCAGGCTGGTTTAAAGCGGTATCAATGATTTCTGCTAGCTCCTATGCCAAAACCCTTTTTCGCCTCTGAGAAAGGTGCATCCCATGAGGCAACAGTAGTCCTGGTGGAGTACAGACCATTCAGTGGCCAGAAACCTCCCAATTTTTCCAGTGCCATTTGGAGCCTTGTGTTGGTCTGAAGAGTCTGCCTGTTCTTTTCAATATTCTTCCTTGCTACTGGAAAGACTGAGGAAATCATTACCTATACTCCTGTTTCTTCAAAGAATCATCTCAAGGCCTTGAAATCTCTTTTGCCCTCAGATTTCTATTTGTTTTCTCACCAATACTGGATAATAATCAGAGGTCTGTAACAGACTGGAAAGTTATCTATTAGTGACCCTCACCCGAGCCCCTGATAGCAGAATTTTCTGTCTGAATATTGGGTGTTCTATTTCCTTGAGAAGGGAGTCATCTATGATAACTACCCTTCTTTTTTTCTTAACAGAGGCCATAGTGTACGGGGTAGACTGTGCTCCCCTATGTGGTCCCTCTATCCCCAAAGCACCTTTGTTCACCTCTCAGGTAAAACTGTCTGTGGCAAAACTGTCCTAGTTTTAGAGCCTCATATCTGTTGCAAAAATGCCAGTCCTACTTGCCATTGTCAAGTTTTTAGGAAAGGAGGACCCCTCCTTCTGGTATGGGCACTGACAATTTTCCATCTTTCATGTTCAAGAGATCCTGGATTAATTACTTGACAGGGTTCTGAGTTCACCTGTATCCCCACTAC
>WBNO01020372.1:42944-78210 GCA_013400575.1 Peucedramus taeniatus | reverse complement strand
GGTTGGGTTTTTTGTCACAGAACTGCAGGATTACACTTGAGCTGGGTTATAGGATTTACTACCCTGCTGCTGAAGCTCTTGGGGCTTTCATGGTATATAAGCTAAAAAGAAAATTAGCGAAGAGCAAACAAGAACCTCTAGATAGTGCAGGAGACTTTTGAAGAAGCCTGCACAACCTCCAAACCCTAGATCTGGAACAAACATGAGACTTTGTACAGAAAGCAGTTCTCACTCCTTTTCTGTTTGTTTCTTGAAAGAGAAAGGATCAGAAAGAGAATAAGAAAAACCAGCCATGTACTTGGGGTTGATGCAAACAGACTGACAGTGACCAAAAATTACAGAAATTATAAGTATCCTATTCCACAACTGATACTTGTACATTAAAATATTTTTCATTTTTTATAATAATTTGAGAATTTTTTTTTGTCTCTTAAAAATCATAAATAGTAGAAATTAACTCCTGAATTAGATTTTATTAACTTGACAACAACAAAATCATTCAGCCTTTGCTCAGTGGATGAAGGAACATATTTTGATTTAAATGCTATAAACAAGAAGTTTTTCATTCAACTTCAATGTCACATTGTTTTGTCTGTAAAAGTGCCTCATTCTCATTTTGCTGTGGAAGAAAAGAATTGTCAGTAGTGGTTAAAACAGTACAATATGCATAGTATGACAACAACAAGAAGAATATTATATCACAGTATATAATCAGACTACATAACTGACAGTACTGCTCCATTTGGTTTGTAGGTTTGATTTTAAATGTAGAAAATTCTATTAGCATATGGGTTTAGCAGATTAAAAAAAAAAAAATATTCATTAATAGTCAAAATGACCAAAGGTAGAGCTGTATCTTCAACACAAGTATTCAATGTAGTTTTATTCCTCACCGTTTCTTGGTGAATAGCCATTGTGATCTATTACATTTTTACTACTGGACGAATTAGTGAGACTTTCTGTGTGATACAGCTAACTTTCACATCCATTTTCCTAAAACAGAGACCAATGCTGCATGATGCAGAATATGCTAGTCTAGTCAAAGGACAAAAGGCAATCAGAGGAGCACACAAATCTTTAACAAAGCAAGATATATTAAAAAGAATGCAAAAAAAGCTCAGGTGTGTTAGTCATAAAATTGCATTTCAATAATGACTAGATATGTTGCTGGGTCAGACCTTACAGCTATAGCACTATACTAATACAAAGATACCACTGTGATTAGGTACCCAAATACTTCTTTCTATCAACTGAAACACCAAATTGCATTAATTGTCAGCTTTTATTTTGGCAATTTGCTGCTTTTTATCTTTTTCCAAGCTTGCAAACTGTTACAATGGATAAGGCGGGGTTGTCTTGTTTGCTTTAATTTTATTTTTCCCTTTAAACTTGTCTTCTTTAACTGTAATATTGCAGGAAGGAGTTTTTAATGCTTGGCACTCTGTCAGAAAGGTAAACATAATTTTCCTGAGAAAAGCCAGAACCCTAAAGGCTCTAGCTGTGTATGCCAAGACATTTCTTTTCAAGAGCCCTTAAGTATGAGGATGATCATCAGGTATGAGAAAATGCAACTGGAAAAGTCCCAATGTTAGAGAAATACTTTTCCCATGTTGTAACACGAACATGAAGATTCTTTGCCTAAGTACAGAGTTGCGCACGAGTACTCCGTGAGACAGCCACCCTCGAGGCACAATACAGCCCAAGGTGCTGGGGAGGGAACTCCCCAGGAGAGTCATGATTTACTGCTGACCACACCTACAGCACTTATAAAATGTCACTACAGCACATCTTGGTGTGGGAGAGAAAAATGCAGCCAAGGAATATTTCCTTCAAGAGCTCTTTTCCAGGGTTAATGTCTGCTGTATGTTTTCACTGAGCTTGAGTGCTTTTCTCTTTCAAATCAGAATTTTAATGGTAATAGCATTTGCAAACCAGCTGCTGTATATAACTCCTACAGAGGGATTTTGAGGAAGGATTCCAATTCCTTCTTTCTTTATGTATTTTTATATATGAAATAAGTTATAGTATCTGTGGATAAGAAAGAGTTGGAACTGCTTGCATCTAGATGCCTTTTATTATCCACAGGGAAAACCTGGGTGGGTATCTAGGCCTCATCATGCCATTTGACTCTTTGACACTAGGGCTGATACAGCTTTCACGAGGGACTGTGGTGTTGGCATGAGATCTCACTGTCAAAAGGAGACATCCCCTAAAGAGGACACATTAAACCTTCTAATACAAAAGATTGTGTTAGAGCTACCTGTGCCCTGATCTGTGTGGTGGGAGGAATATCAGACAGCCAAGAGATCCCATAGGAGATCAGTGTCACTTCAGTTATTAGCTTTTAAACCATTTCTAGAGAGAAGCAGTTTTTCCTGCTAACAGCCTGATAGATGAACTGGTGAAAGGAATCAATACTTTGTGGGGTATTTCTCACAAAATGAACACCAGGCCTTCAATGGACACCTCTGAAGAACTGTCTGCAAGTGGCTGCGAGTGCTGGACCTTTTAAAACAAAAAATGTAGTGCGAAAGTTGATAGCTGAGGAGCATTTTCTACTTACTGAGCAAGTTTGTTTCTCTGTCAGAAATAACCATTGTGTTTTACAGGCATCCAGCGAGGATCTGTACAAACATGTTCCCCACATGTGGAGTCACACCCTGCTGCATAGGGCGTGCAGCATGAATCACAGACGGAAACACTGTTTGAAAGTTTGGCCTAGATTTTTTTTTGCAGAGTGCAGGTGTCCCACAGTAGTTAAAAAAATAATGTGAAAACTTTACTTGGAAACAACCCAAGGAGCAGATTTCCTTTTTTCTGCAATGTCCAGCTTCTCAGGAAACATTTCCTTTGGGGCAACATTTACACAGTTAGTAAATCCCAAGACAAACTTTGTAATATTATAAAGTGCTTATTTAGCACTCTATCAAGGGAAGAGTATCAGCAGATAAATGACCATCTACAGCAAAGGCTGGAAAATGAGCTAAAAGATAAAATATTAAACACAAAAAAAATGGCAAAGAAAAAATTAATTATGAATCACACAGAATTCTATTTTAGCAACTTTGGAGTTAGGCTGTAAGCACTACACTAAGAATTCTGCTGGGACCCTTCTGATTAAAATTAAGCTTGTGCTTTTGTTCAAATAATTTAGATATTTTTGAGAAATAGGTTTAAAGCAAAATTGCTTTTACACTTGGTTCACTGCCAGACACATTTATTTGTAATTACATACTGATTTTATCTATTTGTAGAGCAGCTGTTCATAAATGACTTTGTAGGTGAAAACCTGGGTTCAATCCCTGTTTCAGGAGAAAGAAATCAAGTATTGCTGATAAACCTGGCCAAGAGTGCTCTGCCAAGGGGAATAAATATACCAATAAATGCCAAATGCCTTTTTAGATGACAACATTAAAACAGAGAAGTGACATGATTTGCCCAAGGGTAAAAAGCAGAAATGGGAATGGTTGCTGTTCTCCTGGTTCATGTGAGTTTGTCTGATTCCCAGTCGTGTGTATGGCTTGGAATGGTACCAAACGTGGTGACTCCTTTAACTCACACCTTGAGAACAAATTGTGCAATTCCACAAGGACAGACAAAGGCAGATAACCTCTGACAGTGACTGAGGCTGGGGTCTGGCTGCCTGAGGGGCAGATTTTCTGAGCAGACCCTGGTGGTTCTGGGGGACACCAAGATGAGCCCATGCCAGAGGCGAGTCCTGGCAGCTGGAATGACCAACAGCACCTGGGGCTGTGCTAACAGAGCATGGCCAGTAGATCAGGAACAGGTTTTTTCCTCTCCATTTAGCACTCATTAGACCACATCTAAAACAAGCTTCCAGCATTGTGCCTCCCCCTAAAACACCAAACACTGATCAGCTGCAGTGATTTTGGGAAAGTGCACCAAGACCATCGGTGCTGGAGCACTTGTCTTTGAGGTGAGGCTGAGGGAGATGGGCTTGTTCAGACAGGAGAAGACAGAGCTCCAGGGGAGACCTACAGGGAAGTTATTTGGGAGGCAGAGTCAGGATTTTCCCAGTGGCATATCACAGGAGGTTAAGGGCAAATTGAAAGTTGAAATGGGAAGTCTGGAGTGGATAGAAGGAGAAATTTTGTCACAATAAGGATAGATCAGCAGGAGAGCAAGCTGCCCAGAAAAGGTTTGTGCAGTCTCCTGCTTCTGAAGTTTTCAGACTTGTCTAGGTAAAGGCCTGAGCAACCTGTTCTGACCATATCTGATCCTTGTTTGAGCAGAAAGCCTGACTAGAGACCACCTGAGTTTCCCTCACACCTGAATTCTCCTGTGATCCTCTGACACTGACTTTCTAGTTATACCTTGTGTTAAAATTTTGTACTGGCGATAACTCTAGAGTAACTCACCAACGCAATAACTCTAGAGTAACTCACACATAGCATGCAGCAGCCATAGTTTGTACAGTATTCTTGAAGGTTTTTTCACATTTTTGTACTGCGAGGAGTGAAAATAAAAACTTTAAAATATGAATTAGTATCTGTAAATATTATTCAGGAAAAAGAATTTTTTCCAATTGTTAATATTAAAGAAATACATAATTAAGGCTGACCTTATGTTCCCAATAAACAGTAATTTAAATAATTCCATTACTAATATTTTAGGGGTACCCTTCTCATGTTACTTGGTACACCTGTTGGGTCTCTGCTATAGAAAAACAACACTCTGTTGAAACCACAGTGAAAACACAAGCTTAGTGACTGTGTTGGCAGAGTTCAGTAACATCCAGTTACAAAATACACCAGGGATTGCAGCACATAATTGTGGGTGCAGTACTGGTAATATCTATTTCTATAAATGCTCAACTATGTTGGCATTGTTTTTGAGGACACAACATTTCTAATAATTTTGTTGTCATTTTTTAAATTGAAGCAACACATATAACACATATAAAGGGATGTCAAAATCCTTATGGATAGTATGAACTGACAATTCAAGGGTAACATGGAAATTTTTTTGACTGAAATGTGTTTCATTTTCATGCAAAATGAAACATTTAGTGTTTAGTTTAGAAGCAGCAGTTAAAGCTGCTTCTAACTCTGTGATTAATTTTCAGAGAAAATCCCTTCAAATTTCTGTAGCTGGCAAAAAAGGGCTTGAATTTGTGCATTTCTGTCAATATAATTTTATACTGCCCAGGCTTCTAGTTCCAAAAACCCACAGCTGCAGTCCTCTTCAGAGATATAGTCCATGATGCCATTAATAAGCAAAGGTGAACTCTCCTGGTTCAAAATTTTAGTTGGAGATTCTGACACAAATGATCCATAAACTCTGTATTTCCAGGTTCTTTTGTGACACCTGCAACCCTTTGCTACAAGCCATGCTGGAAAGAGTGGCTTACTACTAAGTCTAGAATTTAGAATGTATCTTCTCACACATCTGCTCAGGATAACTGCATGACTTTCAACCAGTGTAACCCTGTGTAACCCTATGCAATTCTGGAAATGGCTGTTGATTCTGAATTCATTTATCTGTAAGATGAGACACAATAGCTTAAATCAGAAACTCAACATCTTCATTTCTCATTGTCTTTTTAAAAAAATTTCATGGGTGTTCCAGAAAGCTATTAGCACTGGCATAAAGAGAGATTAATTCACAATAGCAGTGACTGACATACAAGGCTGCTTCTAAGCTAGGGCTTCTATTTTTTCACTAGAAGTTTCTGTGTATTTCTTGTGTCAGGCCATTGCACACTTTATTGCTTAAGCCTTTATCTCTTCTGATCTGATGCCAATGCTTACATCTACCTGCTTTTGTGGCTGTTCAGTCAGCTAAGTAAAAAAAGTCAGTGTTGAATACATAATTTTGGCTAAGCACAGATTTAAAAGTAACCTGCTTCCAAAATGCTTAAATTAGTTATAGGGGATTGTACACTTTAAGAATCTAAAAATGAAAAGAATGAGTTATAAAACTGTTATTATTTCAAGTGATTCATCTCAGAATCAACCTGACATTTGCACACAGATTAATTCTTGTTTTTCTGTCCCACTCCCCAGAAATTCCAATGTCAATTCAAAGCCTGGAGATAAATTTGTAAATGAGTATGTTTGCTTGTTTTCCAACTGCAAGAAGACAGCAGCTTGACATATGTCTAAATTTAACTCCTTTCCTTGTGTGTAAGCTAGCATAATGACAAATTCATCTAAATGGGAATGATTAAGAGGATGCTCTGAGTCTCAAAACAAGGAGATGGCACATTCTCTGTAACACCTAAAGGCAAATAAACCACCACTGTGACCTTATACTGGGTTGTCTGAAGCTATTGAGGAAGCACCAGTCCACAGTCTCCACATCTCAGAAATGCAGATGTAGAGCCAGCAGCACAGTTCATAGAGAAGCCCCATGGTTACAAGCCTCTATACTGTCCCTGATATGGCAGAGTACCAGAGCACACACCTCTGCAGACAGATAGAGCTCATGTTCCAGGATCAAGAATGACAAATGCTGAGTCTGAAAGCTAAAACACCATGGATTTTTATCTGCATTCCACCCAAAACACTGACAAGCACAGGATGCTTGAATGTAGATATTTCTTCTGAGCAAAGAGAAGAAAAAATAGGAAAAGATCTTTAAATAAAACTGTGTGACACTTAAACATATATTTTTTTACACCAAGAAAGACCTGCCTTACATCTGACACCTTTATTGGCCCAGGTTGTCGAAGTATATGTGCTTGTTTGAAGATGCTGTTCTTGGGATTGTTTCTATTCCTTGTCACCCCCTTTATCTGTGTCTCTTTCAAACTTAGAACACTGTGCTTATCCAGGGAGTGTTTGGGTGCTGATATTAAAACATCTGTGGTAATCAAAACTCTTCTGTGTTTCTCTGTGGTGTGACAGCCTGTTTGCCTGCCTTCCTGCCAGCATTGCCTGGAATTTTGGAATGTGTCAACTCTCCTTGGAGTATAACTGAACATATCAAACATTGCATTTGGCAAAAAAACCACCTGCAACTGTGTACCTTAACATTTTCCTATTGGTAACAAAATATTCTACAATTAGAAATAAAGCAGGTCCTAAACAAGTATTGGTTAATTAATAAGGGATATTTTTTTTTAGGTATCCATAATTCAAACCACTGAAATGCAATAGTATCAAGTGTCCAAATCCATGCCTGAGCTGTGTGGCTGTGTCTCTATGCATGCTTTTTTAAACACCCAATGCAACTTGCCATGTATCAGAATAAATAGAGGTGAACTGTGTAATTTCAACCTTGGGGACACAAGCCCTATATAGCAGGGAACAGGGTACAATTTCTAGATACTAAAACCTTGTAAGAACAGCAGGAAAGGTTCAATTTCACTGGTCTTAGAGAGATTTCCATTCCTAATAAGGATTAGAAGGAGCTTTGATATCTTTCAGCTTTAGATTTATGTATACTGAAGTAATCTTGGAAGGGTTAGCCATGTACCCATGGACATAAGACTGTGCAGAGGGATGCTCAGAAGTCATTGCCAACCACTGTAAGCCATTAGTTTGACCAGCATACACAAAGTCTTACATTTTTGAATGACTTGAACCAGATTTTGGCCTTGGATGTATTTGGATATAAGCTATTTGTGTCTGTTCATACAATTTTTTGGAGAGTTTGGTGTCAAGGTTGATTTTTATTAAGTATGAATAATAGCCATGTGCAGGCTATATTGGAGGTCTTCATCAAAGCTAAAAGATGTGCATCAAAGAAAACTCTCTTCCCTGTTGTCATGCACGTCACACAACCTTTGTGAGACACATTGCTAGAATGGGAAATCCCCTTGGGAAATGAGGCTGGAGAGACAAAACTAAGGTGATTGATGAAAAAGAGATGAAAAGGAAGAAAAAAAGAATTTTCCCTTTGTTATTTAGATACCTGTTGTGATTTTGTTCAAAGTAGCAGTCTACCTGTAGTTCCTCAGATTTCAAAAAAAAAGTGGTATTTCTTATCCAAGAGAAACACAAACATGTCAGAGTGACCTATACTTATATGGGAACTTACAGGCCCTTGCTCTGTACAAACAGTCAGCTATGCTGCAGTTGACATGCAGAATTTGTGAATGTAAAGCAGTGAAGTCTGCACACATATATGTGTGCTACACATATATATGTGAACAGTCCTGTTAGAATCAGCTCAGCTTCCTGGAGCCTGGAGGTGTCAGAGAATGGTGCCTGGAGCAGTGAAGCACAGTAATTGTGTTTGCAATGGAGATTACAATTGTAATGTTATGCCCACTGAAGTTCACACACCTTTGGAAAAAGAGATTCCTTAGCAGGAAGCGGTTGAAAGAAATGGACAGAGATTTATTTTTAGCGAGAAGTTAAAAAGAAAGACTAAAGAACATAAGGCCTAAAAACACTCAGAAGTTAAAAACAAGTAACACATTATCAGTATGGTGTTAGATCTCCCAAGAGATCACGTCTCCTAAAGTCTTGCTTCCTGTTTCCCTGCTGAAGTGCTGACAGCACTGAGGGCAAATAGATGCTGCACCTGAGCCAAGCAGCTGTGTCCTTACACAGTTACCATGTGAAAATCTCTCTGGCCTCCTTCACAGAATGCTCTGCTCCAGTTCCAATCCTCATGAGCCTCTTGGGAGATGTAGGCCAGGTGCATCAGCCTCACTGTCCACAGATGAACTGCAAAAGTGAAATGGAGAAGCATATTCAACCTTTAGCAGAAAAATGGGGAAAAAGTGGCCGAAAAGGAAATTTAGACATTTTGCCAGAAGAATCCATCCAAAAGTATATATGGAAGAAGATTACAGAGGAGAAGAAAAATTACATTTCTTGGCATGTTTAAAATCAGTCATGATAGTTTTACTAATAAAAATACTTGTGAGGAGCAATCCTAGACTGCTGGAAGATGACAAGAAGACCAGATAATTTATTACCATTTGCATATTCTTTGACACTAATTTAGGCTACTTCAAACAAACCTTAAGCATCAACAAAATCTATTGCTCATTCTGAGACTGAAAATAAGAACAGAACTTGCCAACCTGAGCCTCTGAAGATCCATTTGCTGATATGGAGAAGGTGTTTCTTTCTGAAACCTACAATGGCTGCTAAGAATTGGTAGCTTACATCACTACATGAAAACCAGATATTTATAACAAAAACAAAAACAAAACAAACAAAAAAAAACCACACCAAAAAACAAACAAAAACAACAACAAAAAAAAAAAAAAAAAAAAAAAAAAAAAAAAAACACAAACAAAAAAACCAAAACCAAAACCGAAAAAAAAAAAAGGTTTCCACTGTTGCTAAACATGTAGGAAACTCAGCTGCATGTTTATTTCCTTATCCTGTTTGAATGGGGCCCATATGGGACTTCAAGAATCAGGTAAAAAGTGGTAAAGGGATTGAAAGTAATAACTTTGACTGTCCTTATATTCCACTATCTTTAGATGACTTCTTATCCTTAAGGACACTGTACAGGTGACAAGTGTATTCTTCCCTAATAAAGCTCAGTCTGCTACAAATGGCTGCTTGGAAGAGCAGGATAGAGGTGTATGAATCAGACAGACTCAGAATCAGACAACCTCAGATGAATGGCCAAGAGCAGCCAGAACAAATGAACCAGTTCTCACTTCTCATTTTTAGCAGAAATCTGTTCTTTCAGCAGCAGCTGATGGCTGGTGGCAAATAAATCTGTTTGTGTCATGCAGATTCTTCACAGTTGTTTTCCTTTCTCTGAAATAGAGCTAATTTCACATTCATCCCAGGTATTCTAAGAAAACAGCAGTATTTACATTAAATTGTCCTCAATGAATATAATAATCTGTATAAATAGCTCAAGTGCAAGGTGAGTTCTCATTAAAGTACTAGAGCCTGCCCAAAGTTTTGTGGCAGCCTACATTAGAACACATGGCAAGTTGAAACATTTTTTCCCCGTGCTTGGTTTGTTCTGCATTTGCATTCCTGCCTCAAATACACCAAGTGCCTAGGGCTTTCCTCCAATGATGAGGACTCTTCAGCCATTTTAAGGATTTCTGTGGTCTCTGGAGACTTCCTACTTGAGGCTAGAAGTGAGAAAGCAGATATGAATTCCACATTCAAACCTGGGGGTTGAGAGGTAGCTAAACTATGGTGCAATTTCCTACTGTGTGAGTAAGAGAGGCTGGGCAGAATATGCAAACCCAGCCTGTGGCTGCTGCTGCAGTGCAAAGCTTACACAGGCTTAGTTCCACTGCAGTCTTCCCCAGAAAAGGACATTTCACCTGTCAAAGAGATCATCTATTGGAAAGCAGGTTGAATTTGGCTTTGTTTTCACATTGGCACAGAAGATAAGGAAGTTTCATTTTCCACCTGAGTCTGATGACAGAGGGATGTCTGTTGAGGAAAAAAAGTCAAGATCAGATAGAGTTGACAGCGATTATATCCAAAGCTATTGTCATCTGCCTGTGTAATAAAATTGTTTTCCTGACATTCCTTTTTTTTTGTTATTTCTGTTCACCACAATAAAGTAGAAATAATAATTTTCAAGACATTTTAAAAAATAGGAAAAAATTTGGCAAGACATCTTTGTTGGAAATTGTTTCAAGAATTTCCTTCTGCTGAAATATTAAAGTTCCAGTTGTGAAGGGAAGGGGAGGTGAGAGAAGTCAGATTTCAGGTGCTGAGATCTGAAAATATTTTCATGTTCTGAGTAAAACATGAAAATACTGAAATTCACTCAGGTATTTTTTTTAAAAACTATCTTCAGAATTCAACAAGTCTTTCAAATAGGTCTACAGTAAATATCAGGATTTTATTTTATTTTCTTAAAGAAGTGAGTTATTATTGATCATAGCTTATAAAATCTCCATGTAGAAAGCATTTTGCATGTTCTTCCATACAAGTAAATATTCAGACTACTGGAGGAGTTTTGTAACTTCTTATTTGTCCTCTATTTTTAAACTGAGATGGATATAAAGCATCTAAGTTAACACAGTCAAGCATGTTCCAAAAAATGATTGTAGTTTTCATTAGTAGTCAGAAAATTTGTTGCAGTAATTTCTGACTAATATTCAACTTGATAGGTGTAACCCCTTTGAAATTTTGCTAAAATATGCCAACTGATTTTCTTGTCAAGTAACTAAGCATATGAAAAAGACTTACAAAGTCAAAAGTAATTCTGGATGTTCACTTCTTACAACATTTTAAAGATGATTATATCACAGAGGCTGACAAATCAACATGAAGAAGAGTTTATCAGTTTCCAACCATCAGCTTTGTGTTACCCCTGCCATAAAAAGGACTCTAACCATGAAAATCTGGCTAAACTGTCTCTGATTACTTCCCACAGGTGAGACTTATAGGATCTGCGTGTGATAGGCACATCCATTTTTTTCTCTATGAGCAGTCCATTAGGACATGATTTCAGGAAAAAGCAAGCTCATAATTATGTTTAACAGAAATACAGTATTTTTGTCAGAAATGAATGAGCTGTCTTCCTTACCCATTAACATCTGAGTAGTTTCTTGAGGAACAGCTCGTTTTAAAAATAATTATATGAGTTCGGGGTATATGATCCCTAGAAATAGAACAAACAAGTACAGGATTAGAATACCAAAAAAACCCAATGTGCAGAATCAATTTGCAATTTGTTGCAGTTTTTCCAAAGTATTTGTACTGAATTGGGAGCAGTACTGCACTGATATGTAACATGTTTCCTTTGTTTCAAAGAAGGTACAGCCCTAATGGAGCACGTCAAAATATAGGATTAAAGGCCAAACTAAGTAAAGGTGTGAGACTAGTACTGTGGATTATAAAGGAGAGAGTTGGCTTGCAGATATGTGTTTGGGGACAGCAGAGTCAGAGAGAAGAGGACCTGACAGATGAAAGCAGAAAAGATGTCTAGCAGGATAGAAGGAAGGAAGCAAAACAGATAAAAGCAGCAGGAAAATTAAAGGATTGGGAAGAACAAAAAAAACAAGAGAAGAAAGATAAAAGCAGGGGTGAGGTGATGAGATATGCAAAATTCTACTCAGACACTTATAAAATTAAAAACACACCCTGATGTGTACAAAACTTATCCACACCTTCTTTTCACACACAGATCACTTACACTACCTGATAGTCCCATAGATAAGCACTCCATTTCACTAATATAAAGACATATAAAATCCACATCCAATTAACTTTCAGTCTAAATCTGATACAACCCTCAGCTGAGCAGCAATTTATATACACACTGAACTTATTAACATGAGACATTACATTGATTATTAGCAGGGCTTTACACTGTCCTGAAGCTTGGTATGTAAATAACTACAGGTTGAGACCTCTAATGTGTGTGTTTCCCACTTTATTTCCAGTCTAGTGCTATTACTAAGAATCTAGCTGTCATAAAAAATATAAGAGTGCAGTGCTGGTACACAGCATGACACAGCACATGTAAGTGTCATTCTTTGAGATTTTTGGGTGGTTAGAGAAGTGCTGTGATAAAGTCACAGAGTGGTGTTTGAGAGGCACTGCTTTCATGTATACTCAAGGCTGCAGATATTTATGTTTGGATAAGAGTTTTCTTTTTGGTTGAGTAGTCAAACCCATCTTGCTCTGAGGGTCAAGTTGTGGCAAGATAGCAACAGGAAAGAAATCACAGCAGCGGACTTGGAGACTCTGGAGACACCTCACAGCATGAGCTTCCTGTATTGGGGGATGCCTGAGAGGAGACTGTGACCCTGGGGGAAGCCCATGGAGAGAGGAGTTCATGCTGGAGCAGCCTGTCCCTGAAGGACTGCACCCCATGGAAGTGACCCATGCTGAAGCAGTTTGAGGGGGACTAGAGCCTGTGGGATGGACTCATGTTGGAGTCTATCACCTGTGAGAGGGATCCCACACTGGAGCAGGGGAGGACTCCTCTCCCTGAGCAGCAGAAGAAACAACTTGGGATGAACTGACCATAACCCCCATTCCCTGTCTCCCTGAACTGCTGGGGGAGGAGGTCAAGCTGGGAAGAAGGGAGTGGTGGGGGAAGGTGATTTTAAGGTCTTATCTTACTTCTTATTATTCTGCTCTGATACTGTTTGTAATAAATTCAATTGATATCTCTAATTTGAGCCTGTTTTGCCTGTGATATTATTTGGTGAGTGATGTCTCCTTTTTGCAAATCATAAGCCCTATATCTTCTCTCCCCTTTCCAGTTGCACAGGGGAGTGACAGAGAGGCTTTGGTGCCCAGCCAGGGTCAACCCATACACTTCCTCATGAGGGGAAACAGAAGGGCAGGATTGAACTCTTCTCTCTGGTGACCAGTGACAGGACCCAATTTTGGGGGAAGTCAACTACTAGAAGAAGCAGCCTTGAGCAAGAATTCACCATTCTGGCTGCATGCATGTGCAGTAAAATCTGAAAATGGACTTGAAAGCTTATATAAGTGAGTGTGGTGAATGTTGACACAAGCACACATTCATGTGGGTGTACATGGTCATCTAAGCAGAGAGACATACACATAGGTACAATGGTTGAAAGGGGGAGTGATAACTGCAACTAAGCACCTACACATTTTAATCCTAGGAGCATTTAATCAGATGCTTACAGCTCCAAGACCTCCATTTGCACCAGTAGTGCATGTATTGTTTGCAGCAGGGTGATCTCGTTCTGCAATAATTTCTCCTGATCTACTGTATCTGTGTGATCTAATAGAGATTGAGATCACATGAAAAGGTAATATCTATCCCAAAAGACTCCTGCCTCATTCACAATACCTATTTTGTGGCTCTCAGAATAAGGAAAATTAAGTGTTCATAGAGATAGTCAGCTTCTCACACTTTGACATATTTCATGGGTCTTGATCAATATGTACAGTGTATAATTAATCTAATAAATCCTGTCACACTTGACCCGGGTTTGCAGTTCTTCCCTAGACATACACATACAGCATTATCCTCAATGTCACTGTCCTGCTGACTCACTACCAAATAAAATTATCCTGCTGGATGAGTCTGCACAGGTGAGGTGAGGGTAGAGGGTTAGTTGTTCCAGCCTTATGGACCCTTGGCTCAGTTCCAGACATTTTGCTACAGGGAGGGCTGAAAATGGGGTCAGTCTGGTTTATGTCTTTCATGCACTGAAAACAAGCATGTTAAAGGTGCCAGTGTTCCATACATGTTGCTATGCCTTCCCCAGCTTTAGAACTTTTCTGGCAATTGTAGGGGGGTGTCTATCACACTGATTAAAAGTACTGTCAAACTGCTACTTCCCTTCATTATGTGCATCTACTCAGTTACCACAACACCAGTGACAAGGGAGATAACATCACATCCTTGTTCTCTCTCCTATGCCAGATTTTTACAAGCAGTTTGGCAGGCTTAGAAGTGATGGTGACTAAGTTCTGTTTAACTGGTCAGAGTATGAATTGTGGCAGTAGACACTGGGAGGAACTACTCCAGGAGCAAAAAGGCTCTTATTTTAACCAGTGTCATATACTGGTTCCATTGGACAGCCTCACTGCTTATTTGGAAGGTTTCATTATGACCATAATATCTATTTGGAGATCAAGAAAAAGTACATGGCAGATAATTCATCTCCAAGCAAGTAGAAGATGCAGAACCATGAGATGTCTGTTCAAGAAACTGCAAAATTGGTCTAATGACTGAACACAGTGAAGAGTTTGGTTCTAGAAGGTAGAAAGGGAGTGATTTTATTCTAACATTTCTAAAAATTGCCTTAATAAAAGTTCAAAAGTGAGTTAGGACAATTTCAGATTTAGTCAGTTGTTCCTGTTTGAGGAAATAATTTCTTGAAGGCTTTGTGGTACATTTTTAGTGAATGGTTACAGTACTAAAAATGACAAATACATCTAAAAAACATTGGCACTGCAGCCTGCACTGTCATCCTGCACGTTCAACAGGCTTCATGTAAATGCCTGACAACAGAGATTTATAGGTTTCTTTTAAGTAGAGTTTTACCATCTCTCATTACCCATCTCTTCTCTGTGCTCTGTCAGAAGATTTGACTAGCATTGCATCATCTTGCTCAAGTAGCATCATGTCATTGGGTTAGTATCTGAAACAGCATGTGCATTAAAAGCTGCATAAAAGGCTAATAAATAAAATTGTGCTGTCCATAGCAAAACAATGTTCACTTTAACATGCTGCTAAAGTGTTCTTGTTTTTGTGCCAACATCATAAGATCTGTGATTTCAGTAGAGGTCACCTACTGCTGTAATTCAGTATTTTTGATTTTTTTTTGTACCCTTGTTTTTGAGCCAAAAGTTCAACTAGGTTTATTGGGATCACAGAGTCTAGGTATATTTTAGCTACTGTACAGTTCTGCAATTTTCAAGTTTATTTTTAGTTGAACTTTATGGCTTTCAGATTTTAAGGGCAGTTATAGGTATATTAAGCAGGCCTATATATTACAATTGGCAGGGGAAAAATTGTGATACAGAGGATTTCAAATAAAAGAACCTCACAAAACATTTGTTTACCTGCCATATGCAATTTCTATTTAACCCAGATTCTATTTTAATAATGAGATATGAGAACGTCATGTTTCATCTTTCAAGTACAGAACAATTTTTATAAATGTAGATATTTGCTGATCTACTTTTAGAAAAACTATTAAAATAGGTGAAATTATATCTCATTCAAAAGACCATAATTTCAATTTAGTAATTTGCAGCTTAAATTTGTTATCAGTGTGTTTAACTTTACTGCAAAATTTTGGTTTTTTTTATGATGAATTCTGTGTTTTTGGAGGCAGCAAGGTCTTCAACACATCAATGAAGGCATTTTAAATCTTTATTACTGTCTATGTTTAACTATAAGGCTGCTCTAAAATAATCTGTTTCTATGTAAGTCGAATTTCTTTTCCTGATTGGAGTGACTTATACACTGTCCCATAAAAAGTGTAATATGTCCTGGAAGCCCTTGCTCACAACTATGAAATCGTTAGTATTCAATTGATGTTACTGAAGTTAAACTTCCTGTTGTTTGTACACGAATTATTATCCTGATGTCTACCTGGCATTAGTGGCTGCAAGACAGAATTTCAGGTTAGGAATATATTTACACTGCTGGTTTTCCTGTGACTGCAAATGTTGCTGAGCAAGGCTGCAAAATCCACCAGCAAAGCTGAACAAATAGTTTAGAAGTCAACAAAGACACGCTGCTTCACGCGGCTGCCCTGCACTGCGAGGAGCTGAGTGCCAATACCCATCTCATCCATTTGAAACTGGCTTAGGTAGGGCTTTTGAGTCTGCAGCCAGCCTTCAGAGGGTGCATGTCAGGTCTATCCTTGGAGAAAGTACAATTGATTCAGGAACCAACTTGCATGTGAGCTTGGTGAAGTGACAAATGATCCCAGTGCAACAGCGACAGGCGCCCCTGAGACTGCAGCTTCTCAAACAGCAGCTAAGGGTCACCAAAAGAAAAGAAGCAGAGGAAGCAATAGGCCATTCATTCAGGTGTTAGACTGAAATTGTAAATCTCTGCCTACTGAAAACCAAACCAAATCACACCAGTTGTTTATATTATATGACCTAACTGCAATGAGATCCATCTGACATTGATACTCAGATTATTAGTGTTCAATAGATCTCAGTTAGTATCCCAAATCATTTATTACTTTAGTTTAATCAGTGGATTAAATTACACAATTCCAAATAAACATATTCCATTTACATTGCCAGTTTTTTGCAATCATAGTTTATAGGGACCTTATTAGAGTCAGCCATATATGTGACTTTGATGAGCATCTACCTTCCTCCTTGACCTCTAATATTAAAAATTATGGATTTGTGGAGAATTACATTCTTTTTTCAAAAATATTTAATAGAGATTTTTCTTCTGGCTTATTTTATACTACTGAAAGCACAGAACTTAGAAAGCACTTAGAAAGTAATTTCAGAGCCCAAGGAAAATGGTAGCTAGCTGTTTTCTGATTTCAGAGAAAAGCTATGCCAAATGTTGTCTGTGCCAACTTTACATAATTCTATCAAACAGCAATGTCAACTGGGAAACACTGTCTTCCAGAAGTATTCTTTCCCTGCTCTTTACTTCATACAAATTTCACTTGCAAATTAAACCTATTTCTTAATGGATTAGCAACATCCAAACACAATTTTAGCCTAATGCAAGTGGTGAAGGCCAGGTGCATTACTGACAATTTAAAACTGAAACAAAAAGTCCTTAAGCCTCACACTGTCATTGAAGCATTCAGCGATTTACCTTTGTAGATATATGAAATCTCACTCATTTATTTTATCTAAAACAAAATGTCTTTTCACATCCCATCAAAGTGTCAGCAAAGAGCATTTCTTATCACTTTTATCACCATTTATAAAAATGGTTCTAAACTCCCAAAGACATCTAACAGCCTTTGGACAATTTGTCCTTCAAATACTTTAGGCTTTGATTAATATCCTTGAGCTTAAACAGGCTGCCAATTTAGTGGTGTTTCTTCCATCTTAAATTGAGTTTGGTTTGCAATGTTGGGCAAAATGGAATTTAAGGCTAGCCGGTATTGACACAGGAGAGCACAAACTGGGGAACAAGTGAGGCTTTGATTTCACCATTCCCAACACCAGCTATGTATGACCACATCCCTGAACAAGACAGACTCGTCCTGGGTCACACAGGGGTGCACAATCAGACTGCAGAGGATGAATGGGCAGGCAGCCACAAGACATTGTGCACCAATTTGATGCCAGCTACAGGGAGACAGATGATAACTTAGGGTGAATTAAATTCCATACATCATGGGATCTGTTTATCAAATCTGTGTGTCTTTTCATTTCTATATCATCATGGTCAACTAAAGCAAAGTTCCACAAATCTCTGCTCTTAAGAACAGCCCTTATTTGCATTGACTTAATTTGAAGTTAATAGGAATGTTCACCTTGCTTAGGCAGGTAATGTCTTTATATCCTTGCAACCTTGTGAGAACTGAGGAAACAAAAAAGATATCAGTTTTTGTTATTTTCAAAATAACAAATAGCAGCACTTCAGCACTGCAAAATCATCACAAACAAGTCTTTGAATAAATGTAAAACATTTATGTAATATTTGAAATTCCTTTTATTTGCAGTCCTCTTTCAGCTCTTACCAGTACTGGTGTAAATCAAAGTATCTGGCCAAAGTGGGATAAAAAATAAGTTTCTTTTTAACGTGCACTGAGATTTTGAACCATTTTCCAAAATTCCTGAATTCCCAAAGAGTTCATTTCACAACAGGAAAAGGCTACATGGATAATGGGCAAAGTCTGTGACTGGGTTTAGTACCAGCTGGTTATCTGCTGACACTTGTACACAGGCTCAGAGTTTACCCATTGGTGGAGATCATCAATTGCTGTTACCGAATTAAGTTATTATTTAGTTATAGGTTAGGCAGCCAGGCAGAAAGCTTGATACTGGTGCTGAATGACCAAACCTGCTGGCAATACAAAATACTTCAACAAGTCTGTGCTTGGCAGTTGGTGAACTAAGCTTTCTGTCAACACATTAAGAATGTAATGGTATTGTATAGCTACACATCTGTACAGTCTTATTTGAACTACAAAAACCTGTGCCACAGTATATCTCAGAAACCAGACACCAGTGCAGAAATTTAAAGCAGCTGCCAAAGAAAGGGAAGCATTCACACAGAAATTAAATCTTTATCATTTTACTAAAGCCCAGTCAAAAGGCTTGGATTGTGATAATCAGCCCAGATCTCCAGGACTGAGAACAATCTACTGCATAGTAGTGGCTCCAGTAGCTCTAAATATTTTTCCAAGTTCTATCTTGTTTACGAATTAATTTTCTTTGGCAAAATGATTAAGAACAGGTCAATGTTAAGTTCCAACAGCCTAATATTCCAGAAATTAACTCCAAGTTCCAGTATGTCCTATATGTCAAAAAGCAGGACACAATTAGTGTTTCTGACCCTGGCAAAGCACCAAGGTATCTCTGATGGCTGCAAAAGATTCAACAGGGAACAGTCACCAATCACACCAAATTATTCTGGTATTTTAAACAAAGTACAAGAAGTAGACGTGTCATTATGTGTCCAATATGTAGTATGACATTCCCTTTCATTAAAAAGACCATCCTTGAAAGAAGGCAGCAAAGTCCTTCATCCTGCTTTTCCTGAGGTGCTATGCTTCAAGACAGCTCTTGTCCTGGTAAACTGTCAAAAGCACCATGTAGTCAAGAGCATTTGGAAAAGGAACAAATAAAACTAGGATTATTTTACATAGGAACACAATGTTATTTTACAAAGATAGAAAGAAAAAGAAATTTTAAGAAACATTTAGGTCATTGGTAGACATGATACATATCTACAAAATTTAATGGAAAGTGTGAGTGAAATAAAAATATGGAAAGAAGTCACAAAACCCACATTATCCATCTAAAGGACCTTTAAAGATGTAAAATTAGCATATGGAATAAGACATGAGAATGACAGACACAGATTTAATATGGCTACTAGCGCAGAAATCTATGAAAAAGAAATGTAATAGAAATAAAGGAAAGTAAAACTGGTAACACCTGAAAGTGATAAACCATTCTTTTAAAATACCACAGTAAGAAGACGCAGGCCTTCTTACTGCTTATCTTGGAAGGAAATAAAGAAGCTAAAAATGGAATGAAAATACTTAAACTTAAACTTGCATTCAATTCCTGAATTCATGTGATAATTTTTTTCTTGGTGTTTTCAGTTGCAAGAAAATGTTGCTATCATTTTTCCTTGTAAGAAAATCTTTTCTGTGAAGAGATCTGCCATAGAGAAGACTGCTTCCAGGCGAATTGTAAAAGCTGCAAAAAGGTATCAGTGTCCTATAGCAGGTTCTATAGGTGTTTACATCTGAAAATAATTGAGTCTGTTCATGTGCTAACATAATTAAGGATGTCTGTCTCAAGTTTAGACTAGTTGGACAATAGTTATCAACAGCTCATCTTCTTTCAGATCAGTTTGGTTTCCATTAAAGGTCCCAAAACATTAAAGCACAGGCATACTAATTAATTCAGAAAGGATTTTCTATTTACCAGTGCATTTCCTTAGCAGGAATTTTCCAATATACTTCTTCAATTATTTAAAAAAAAACAAACAAAAAGTTGGCATTCCACCTTTCATTAGTAGATTTTCCATTCTTTAGTGTGACTACACTTTACTACTGAGCACTTAAAATGTGCCAGCTAGTATCTTATCTATCTACAGATCCTAGACTTTGGGCAGACCTTAAGAAAGTAGAGGAGATTATTGCATAAGATGGAGCCATACCTAAGACATATGTGAGGACTTGATCTGGGACACATATTTACTGAAAAAAAAAGCGTTGCAAGAAAGTTGTTCTGCAAGAGTCATTCATAAGGAATAAGAGGCCTTGGTTTTGATTCCTAGAAATAAATGGATTTTCAAATATCAGAGAGTTACTTTGTAGAATGCCTGAGGCCTTTTTTTGTCTATCCTATGCACAGGTTCCGGTCTCACTACTGATATGCTCAACACCAAAAATAAAGGACCTAAGTCCTACTGAGAGAAGATAACCTTGACAGGACTCTGAGCACTTGTAATAGTAGCAAGGGGCATGATTTCTGGGACTGATAGAAATCTGGGAGGCAGGAATACAGATCTTCTGTTGAGACAAAATGGGGTAAAGAGAATGGCATCAGTCACAATTAGGGTAAGCAGGCACATATATTTCTGTGGGCAGCCTGCCCTGTTTGCAAAGTTAGACAAGTGAGATGGCTCCCAAACAAGGTAACTATTGCCATTAAGTTACTGTGTGTGAGCTAATTCATCCCTCTGAAAATTGGGGCTTGTTAGCAGAGGTGTGTCACCACGCCAATATAAAGACACCACTTACCTGCCAGCACAGGAACTGTGCTTGCATTTCCTGAGAGGTACAACATCATGTGGACATTTCAGCTCAAGTGGTACTCCCTTAGTGCCTATCAAACCCACTCCACACAAATGTGTGCCCTAAAGTACCAGAGCACAATCCTCTCCAAAGCCTAGAATAGACGTGAAGCACCATTTTCCTCTTCTGGCAAGGCCCATTTGCAACACTCAGTGTTCCCCATCTTTTAGGTACAGAGCTAATAAATCCATTTGCTAAACACCCAGTCAGTCTCTCCAGTCAGAGATACAGCTACAATACTCTTCTTAAAGTTGATCAACTTCAAGTTGATGAACGTTGTGCTTCCAAGATAAAAAGGGTGATAAAAGTATATTGTGCTTTGAAAATGAAGCATGAAATATCTCATGTTCAGCATCCAAAATTAGGGAATGTTTTTGACAATTCTGACCTTAATCTTTATGTGTCTCAATTTCTCAGTTATAAAATGAGGGTAATAGTGGCACTTAATTTTGTAGGGAACCATAGATTAAGTAATTTTATGAAGCACTTACATGCCATGGCAAGAGGACAGCACAATCATCCATGAAGATATTAGATAATTTTGAATTTGATGCACTATCTGCCTGTTGGATGTTGAGTAAGATCTGATATCAAATACTGGAGGAAGAAGAAATAAGGAATAACTACCTCTTTACTGAATAAGGAAGGATTTCCAAATGTGAAGAAACAAAACTGATACAATCATGTAATTAAAAGCTATCTGATAGTGTGTGCACATAAAAAGGGCAGATTGAAATTTGCACAGGAAGCCTTTTTTTTTTTACATTCCCCACACTTAAAGCACCTCACTTTTCAATCACTGTTTTGAAATGGTTTATCCCTGTAGGCAACTTTATTTTAATTATATGAAGAGTTTATTGCATAAAATAGTTTAAAAGACTGAAAGTTCTGTTTTTCACACAATGTCAGCAAAATTATTTTAATTGTCCTTTTTATTTTCCGTGTTTATTTCTGATTTCTTTGTAAACATTTTTCTATAATTATAAAATAATTTATTACTTTCATTATTGTTGCTGGAATCTTATCAGGAAGTTTAGCAGTTCATTACATAATGCAGGAAGCAGGTAGAATCAATTAAATCGATGGAAAAATAGAATTCTGACATTATTGAAAAAACACCTTTCATTCAAAAAAGATCCAACTGGTATCAAAAAGCTGTAAATGTGATTTGTTGTTCAATACAATTCCTCTTATGAATCTATGTGTACAGCAGTCCAGCTTTCTGCCTAAGAGTAAAGTGAGTCTCCAAGAGAAGGAATTTTTTGTAGGTCACTCCAAGAAGTGTAAAATTATTTTTGACAGAAAATAATAACCATTGTGTGTTTAGCAGTTTGTATTTCAGATGCAATGCATGTTTCTTCAGTCTTAAATTTTCCTGTTAAGGCATAGCAGGTATTTGCTTGTTAGCTTCATTTGTTTGCTTGTTTTTTAAATCCCCAACACTTCCTACAGAATCCTACAAAAACAAGCAGCATAAAATGTAAACAACTTTCCTTCTGGAGAAAAAGGAACAGATGGAACTGTACCTGCTGTTTCATGAACCATTGGCAAAGCTTACCAAAACTTTGTGGGGTCATGGAGGAACTGATGAAGGATAAGATATTAAATCTGTATTGGTTGGAACATGCTTTTTGTTTAAGAATGTTAAATGCAGACCATAGTACATATGAATTCAGACTTAAATAAGTTTACCAGCTCTAAAAGTCATTTAACATCAGATATTCCAACACAATCAGGGTACAATATCTGAAATATAAAGTTGTCCAATGTAAATACCCAATAAATTTCTAAATAAAGAAAAACAATTATCTTAATTCATGACAATCTTTCCTGCATTAACATCTTTATTTCTCCTCTTAATAACTAATCTTAACTTGAAGAAGAGCTATATTCCAAGTACGAGCACCACCATTTTTTAGACAAATATATTTAGTTCTATGCATAAATTACTTACTTTTTCTTATTAAATAAATGGTCACTTCCATCTAATTTTCTTTTTAATCCTTCATTTTCAATAAATATGCTACACACCTCATTTTTGTGTTACATTTGCTGTCTGGATATTTTACGCTTCATATGGAGTATTTGTATTTTCATCTATATTTCCTTTTATTGTGATGCCAGAAATTCCTGGGAATAATCTGCTCAGTTCCATTGTGACAGCTCTTCTCAAAGTTGCCAGTCACTCACCTGCATTCCTCAGCATCCTGGTTAATATATGAATGAGTATCAAAACAGAATGCATTATCAAAACAGTTTCCAGTTGTCCTTATGAATAATAACACTGAACCAGAAGTTTAATTTTACACTACACAGAATTAAATGTTGTATAAATCTCCTTTCTCCCTATCTTCATATTTCAATTTTCAAAGCTAGGATCACCCTTATGGCCAGGCATTTTCAGAAACCTCTCAAGGTTTCTTCTATGAATAGTGCGACTCCTACACGTGTGCAGACAACATGATCATCTCCACTGTGCTAGTTTCTACCTGACAATGGAGTAAGGACAATTCAGTCAAACTCATAGTCACTCAGGCACTTTTTACCACAAATATTCTCAATTATTATACATTGTTTGTTGTATCTGGCTTTCTGTGCCCAATATGAAATTAAATCAAATCAAAACTTACAGACATTCTACAGAGCTACTTCTGCACTTTATTAGGCTATGGAGGAACATTTTGCAATAGTAATGAACAAACTCACAGAAAAAAGGAGAATGCTATTTTTTTTCAGAAATAACAGGTTTTATTGGGAAACTGCAGGATGACAAGGAAAATGAGCAAAACTCTGACAATGAAAACTACATTGCTGAGAAGGTACATTAAAACAGTATGTGCACATTCAGTAAGGGGTAAGTGAGACAACAGAGGATGCTATCAAATTATTTGGCTATGAACTAGCCCTTAAGGAATACTTGTATTCTTATCACATCTCAATTGCTCGTATTGTTATTTCTCACTAATCCTTTTGTCTCTCACTCTGTGTTACTTCTGACATGGGAAGTAGTTTCCCAAACTCAGATCATGATTCCTTATGAACCTCCTTCTCGGAAAAACTATTTCTACTATGAATAATATAGCAATTAAATGCCTAATGTAACTGCCAATTTGGAGGTTATTGATCAAGACCTAAGTGCTGTTGTTTACTTGTCTTCCAGCTCCACCGTTCTTTCATTGCTTCCTGCTACTAGGATATCCATAATAACTACTGGACATGACCTTGCATTTGTTGCTCTTCCTGTGGGTGTGGACATGCTGCATTCTGGTTCATGCTGTAGAAGGTCACCAGCCCTTCACATTTCTGAGGTCACCGGAAGCCTTCCTTACTCACTGCAGTGTGTGCACCAGCCTCCTCTGGTGAGCTCTGCTCACACCTCTGCTGAGATGTGTGCTGTTTGTTAAGAGCCTGAACTAAAGCTGACTGAAGCAAATTGAATTTGGAGCATCTTCTATGATTTCACTGTAAATCACAGTAAATAAAAACTGAAATGTCTGAAACGTAGTTGTGAGGATCAGAGTGAACAGAGAACCTGAGTACCTGAGAACCTTTCGACCTGATCATGTGGGATGTGAGAGGAGGAATTCAAAGCTTCTAGAAGTTGATCACGCTTATGAGTTAGGTGTGAAGGTGCACACAAGGGCCAAGATCCTTGTATACACAAGCACAGAGCAACAGGCACACTAGAATTTAAAAAGGAAAAATAAGGTTCTCTGGAGCAAGTTTATTTGATGATCAATTTTCAAGACAGGAGTCTGAAATCCTGCGTTAGTCATCAAAGCCCCTTGTAATAGTTGAAATCATATTGGCTACTTCATTCAGGAATTCCTTAGGCTTTGATAAAAAAATGAAAGGATAGTATTTACTTCATTTGGAGAAGATTTTATGGTGGCTAACATTTTTATGAAAATCTGCCTCATTCTAGCTTGCCAAACATTTATAGTTCAGCACAGCTGAACATAAATCTTACAAACACTTTCTATTTTTCTGTATAAATGACTCAATTTAAAAACAAGTTCAATTATTGGCGAGGGCAGCTGCCAATTTCCATGTTCATAACCCAGCCCTTTTTGCTCAATTACTCCTTAGTCTATGTATTTTTTGCCCTTAGTTGAACTACCCTTATTCATTTACTAACTCAGTACAAGTCAGATTAAGATTGTCACTTAAATGTTAATGTATTTGTTTAATCTAAATGAATTGCAAGCACATGACATTTCATAATTGGTAAACTTATGATAAGAACTCAAACCCTCCTCTAGGCCTTCATCACACAGGTTTTCCATTTCAGGTAGCTGAAGGGAACGGAAAGAATCCACAAACATTTGAATTTATGAGTATGTTTTGTTCAAGATACTGTTTAAGAACTTGATTATTTCAGATTAACCATCACCTATCATAGACACCTCAAAGCATTATTCTAAACACTGAAACACAATCTCTTGCAGTCATATCAATGTTATTGATAAAGTACAAAAACTTTTCATCTTGTTTGTAAACATCTGACATAGAGCTCTTCTCTGATGTCAGATAGTTCTCCAATTACCAGTAAAATCTGACAGTCTTTGCTTTGCTTGAAGTTTTGTTAGTGACAGTCATGTATACTGCATACATAAGGAACACACATAGCCATGACACAATTATGGTTCCAGACCTAAGCTGGTGTTTAGAAATAATATGTATTATATCAGTTTCAGGATTCCAAGACAGACCTTAAGGACATTAACAGCTAGCTGAAGACTCCAGTGTTAGGAGTGAACAGTCTCCATTGATCTTGTGTTTTAACTCCAAGGACAATTTAAGTGTCAGAGAAGTTAGCCATTCCCTTATTAATGAAATCTCTAGACAAATCAGATAATAACATTATTTCATAGCCTCAACCTATTATTTCTCACTGTTTCTCACATGAATTGGCAAACCTCCTCAGTAACTTCTGCAGTGCTCTTAAGTGTTTTTAATGTGAAACTGTTAAACTTATTAACCCAAAATTTGATTATCATCAGGTAATTTCAGTTAAAGACTGGGGATTACAATATAACACATAATAGAGATGCATAATGAAATAATACATTTCAAAAAACTCTTGTAAGAATTTTACCATTCTAAAGATGGAATAACCTCTGTCAGAATTACAGCTATTACAAGAAGGAAAATAAGGACAGAATCACAGTATGACAGAAAAATTAGGCTGCAAAGGGTTTCTGGGTGTTATCCAGTTCAACCTCCTGCTCTAAGTCAGTTTAACTGAAAAATTAAATGAGGATGTCCAAGGATTTGTTCAGTCATGTTTTGAAAATCTCCACAGAGGTGGATCCCACATGCTGTTCAGGAAGCACATCCCAGTGCTTAACCACCCCCACAGTGAAGAATTTTCCGGTGCCCAATTAGAATTTCTCTTGCTGCAACCTGTGATTCTTGCATTTTGGAGTCTCACTGTCACAGAGAGCACTGCCTAAATGTCATTTCAATGTATCCCCTTCCTCCCACAACCTCACAGCAAGAAACAGATTGAAACAAGAGTCTCTCTATTTTATCTACTTGGAAATCAGATATGTTTGGATTTTTCAGCATGCTTTGGGAATGACAGTGATGGGGATCCATCACCCCGAACTCTCATATGCCTCTGAAAGAGCTAAGAGATGAAGATGGAAGACCACAAAGTTACCCAAATACTTTGCTCTAACCAATTACTGTCAAAGACCTGATGAGGAATCAGATGGATCTAGTATAGCTACTCCTGCACTTGAATATTGTTTCTCTTCTGTAGTTGAAACATCTCCAGTTTAACCCAGAGCAGTCATTCACAATTTGTACTTGTATTTTATATTTGCTGTGTCTATTCCAGGTTTGGAGAAGTGTCAGTGACCATAAGCCTGTCTGCTTTCCACAACAGCATTAGGTGATTTGATGAAAGATTTAACTATTCTTAAAAGTCTGAATCATAGATATTCTTAGTTTATCATGGTCACTACTACACTTCCACATTAATTCTGAGGACACCTTGATAAATGCAGAATAAATTATATTTGTTTCATTAATTGTACATGTAAACTAACAATTTCACACTGATTATAAAGCACCAAATTCATGGGAAAACATTTTCTGAGCTTATAGTGCTCATAAGTGAACTCCAGCATTTGCTATTCAGCCAATAAACATTCCCTAATCATAGTGCATTTTTGTTTTCTGGACAGGTATGTAGAAAACCTTGTATTTGAGGATGGAATATTTCTGGCACTTGTTTGCCATTTATGCCATTGGTAATAACTTCCTTGGCTGTAACTACATTGGCAGTTTGGGGATCTATCCAGGAAACAGTAAATCTGCCATTTGTAGTAGCTGCATTCAGACTTATGATGTTGGTACTTTAGAACATTAACATAACCTCCTTTGCTGTTGAGACTTCAATGTGATTTTATTACTTAATATAGGCTGGTCTATTCCCTGGTTTATTTTTCTCTTCTACTTCTGCCAGTATTACTTTTGATGGCCAAAGGACTCCCAAAGGCACTATGAGACCTTTAATCCTCCCCAAGTTTTAGAATAAGAAAAGATTTACAGGAAAGATGGACTTGGGTGTATAAAGTTCATGAGGACCACAAGCACCCTAGCAAACACTAGGGTAACATTGAAGACTCCAAGTAACCAGCCCTATGAAAACTAGCTTCAGGCACTTCTGGGATTTGAAGGAGACAAAGGCCTTTCATCCTTTTGCCAACCTCACCTCCAAGCAGAGAGGTAAATACTAGGCCAAAATTGGGTCCTTGTAAGTGGCAACCCACCACCACAGTGGTTACAGCTTTGAAAATAAACCATGTCCAATCAAGCAACAATTTGTTCCCTCTAGCCCTTTCTCATTTTCTAAGAATTTTTCTCTTCCTACAAATTTATTTACAAGACTCACCTTTTTTTCTCAGTCAGGAGCCTAGAAGCTGTGAATTCTCCTTTTGACTCAAAGATCCTTATGGCTATGTAGCAAGACTCTATCTGAAGGGAGGGGATTTCATCCAGAGGGGTCTTGAGAATCTTGAGACATGGGCCAATGCAAGGTCCATGAAGTTCAACCAAGAGAAATGCAAGGTCCTACACCTGGGTCATGGCAATCCCAGGCACCACTGGAGGCTGGGCAGAGAAGGGATTGAGAGCAGCCCTGTGGAGAAGGACTTGGTGGTAATGGTTGATGAAAACACAAGCTGGCAATGAGTGCTCACAGCACAGAAAGCCAACTGTGCCCTGGGCTGCATTTAAAGCAGCGTGGCCAGCAGGGTGAGGGAGGTGATTCTAAACCTCTACTCCACTCTGTGAGACCCCACCTGAATGCTGCATCCAATTCTGTGTTCCCAGCATAAAAAGGACATGGACTGTGGGAGCAAGTCCAGAAGAGGCCATGAAGTTGATGAGGACCGGAACACCTTCCCTATGAAGATAGGCTGAGAAAGTTGGGGCTGTTCAGCCTGGAGAAGGTTTTGTGGAGACCTCACAACAACTTTCAGTATTTGAAGGGGCCTACAGGGAAGCTGGAGACAAACTCTGTCAGGAACTGTAGACAGAACAAGGAAGTACAAATTGAAAGAGCAGAAATCTAAATTAGGTATTATGAAGAAATTTTACTGTGTAGTTGGCAAGATACTGGAACAAGTTGCCCAGGGAGGTTGTGGATGCCTCATCCCTGGCAGTGTCCAAGGCCAGGCTGGACAAGGCTTTGAGCAACCTGGTCTAGTGAGACGTGTCCCTGTTCATGGCAGAGGGCTTTGGACTAGATCTTTAAGGCCCATTCCAACACCTTCCCATTCCCATTCCCATTCCAACACCTTCCATGATTCTACGAACCCGCTGTACTTGTTTTGGGGTTTTGGTGATGGCTTAATGAAAGATCTGGATCTGCAGATCATTAAGATCAACAGCAGACAACTTGCCATTCCATAAGTGACTTATTCTGCCTTCCTACATGGGGACGGACATTCATGCAATCAGAAATGAGGAGAAACAGCTTAAACAAGAAGAGATTTTTTCCTTTACTAATGGATAAACAGCAAACTGGACTTTATTGTACTCAAAATTTTGGACCAACTGGTGCATGGCTGTGTTTAATAATTTGACTCTTATATACAATGTGAACTTGTATATAGTAGTTTCTATAATATTAAATGTATATACTTTTAAAATTACTGTAATTTTACCCTTTACTAAATTAGTATAAGATTTTCATTTTCACATTACCCTAAAGTATGTCTGACCTGAAGACACAAGTTCATTCATCCCTAACCTCTAAATCCTTAAGCCCTGAATCTGGATCAAAAAAATATATGGCTAAGATTTCAAACTTTGGTAGTGCACCATCCCTTGAGAAGATCTGATGAGGAGAACAGGCTAAGTCCAGCAAGGAAGATACCCCAGCAAGTTCCCTGGTAAAGTGAGTAAGTGGAGAGCAAGATACAAGAAAGTGTTCCAATCAAATGAAAAATAAGATGCATTTCATTTTTGGCTATATTTTTCTGTCAAAATTTGTATTACTGTCTGCTTGTAGTGGTAATAGTACAATGAGTACTATTTCCAAAGTAAGTCAAAGGTGGATGTTAAAATAAAGGCAAATGAGCAAAGAAAAAAATAATTACAAGAATCATCCTGAGTATGTGTCTTGAAAGCTAAAACAACGTTTGCACCTGGGCACCTGGGTAGAAAAATTTCCAGGACACTGAATAAAAAGGACACTTAAAATCTCAGAAGACATAAAATCTCAGGGAAACCTACTGCCCACTGTGCAGTCCTCTTCCCCAAGGGCAGGGGTGGAATCATATTNGGGTCCTTGTAAGTGGCAACCCACCACCACAGTGGTTACAGCTTTGAAAATAAACCATGTCCAATCAAGCAACAATTTGTTCCCTCTAGCCCTTTCTCATTTTCTAAGAATTTTTCTCTTCCTACAAATTTATTTACAAGACTCACCTTTTTTTCTCAGTCAGGAGCCTAGAAGCTGTGAATTCTCCTTTTGACTCAAAGATCCTTATGGCTATGTAGCAAGACTCTATCTGAAGGGAGGGGATTTCATCCAGAGGGGTCTTGAGAATCTTGAGACATGGGCCAATGCAAGGTCCATGAAGTTCAACCAAGAGAAATGCAAGGTCCTACACCTGGGTCATGGCAATCCCAGGCACCACTGGAGGCTGGGCAGAGAAGGGATTGAGAGCAGCCCTGTGGAGAAGGACTTGGTGGTAATGGTTGATGAAAACACAAGCTGGCAATGAGTGCTCACAGCACAGAAAGCCAACTGTGCCCTGGGCTGCATTTAAAGCAGCGTGGCCAGCAGGGTGAGGGAGGTGATTCTAAACCTCTACTCCACTCTGTGAGACCCCACCTGAATGCTGCATCCAATTCTGTGTTCCCAGCATAAAAAGGACATGGACTGTGGGAGCAAGTCCAGAAGAGGCCATGAAGTTGATGAGGACCGGAACACCTTCCCTATGAAGATAGGCTGAGAAAGTTGGGGCTGTTCAGCCTGGAGAAGGTTTTGTGGAGACCTCACAACAACTTTCAGTATTTGAAGGGGCCTACAGGGAAGCTGGAGACAAACTCTGTCAGGAACTGTAGACAGAACAAGGAAGTACAAATTGAAAGAGCAGAAATCTAAATTAGGTATTATGAAGAAATTTTACTGTGTAGTTGGCAAGATACTGGAACAAGTTGCCCAGGGAGGTTGTGGATGCCTCATCCCTGGCAGTGTCCAAGGCCAGGCTGGACAAGGCTTTGAGCAACCTGGTCTAGTGAGACGTGTCCCTGTTCATAGCAGAGGGCTTTGGACTAGATCTTTAAGGCCCATTCCAACACCTTCCCATTCCCATTCCCATTCCAACACCTTCCATGATTCTACGAACCCGCTGTACTTGTTTTGGGGTTTTGGTGATGGCTTAATGAAAGATCTGGATCTGCAGATCATTAAGATCAACAGCAGACAACTTGCCATTCCATAAGTGACTTATTCTGCCTTCCTACATGGGGACGGACATTCATGCAATCAGAAATGAGGAGAAACAGCTTAAACAAGAAGAGATTTTTTCCTTTACTAATGGATAAACAGCAAACTGGACTTTATTGTACTCAAAATTTTGGACCAACTGGTGCATGGCTGTGTTTAATAATTTGACTCTTATATACAATGTGAACTTGTATATAGTAGTTTCTATAATATTAAATGTATATACTTTTAAAATTACTGTAATTTTACCCTTTACTAAATTAGTATAAGATTTTCATTTTCACATTACCCTAAAGTATGTCTGACCTGAAGACACAAGTTCATTCATCCCTAACCTCTAAATCCTTAAGCCCTGAATCTGGATCAAAAAAATATATGGCTAAGATTTCAAACTTTGGTAGTGCACCATCCCTTGAGAAGATCTGATGAGGAGAACAGGCTAAGTCCAGCAAGGAAGATACCCCAGCAAGTTCCCTGGTAAAGTGAGTAAGTGGAGAGCAAGATACAAGAAAGTGTTCCAATCAAATGAAAAATAAGATGCATTTCATTTTTGGCTATATTTTTCTGTCAAAATTTGTATTACTGTCTGCTTGTAGTGGTAATAGTACAATGAGTACTATTTCCAAAGTAAGTCAAAGGTGGATGTTAAAATAAAGGCAAATGAGCAAAGAAAAAAATAATTACAAGAATCATCCTGAGTATGTGTCTTGAAAGCTAAAACAACGTTTGCACCTGGGCACCTGGGTAGAAAAATTTCCAGGACACTGAATAAAAAGGACACTTAAAATCTCAGAAGACATAAAATCTCAGGGAAACCTACTGCCCACTGTGCAGTCCTCTTCCCCAAGGGCAGGGGTGGAATCATATTTAATGGCACACACTGATATCTCAAGCCTGTAAGAAGACCAAGAGGAGCTACCTCTCTGATCCATTTCAATGGATCAATTTCTTTACACATTGGCTTTAGCACGCCCTGAAGGAACATAACAACAGCTGTATGAATTCAGAACAAAGGTCTGTGCAGCCCTGTATTGACATACAGACTAATGGCAAAGAGGAAAGTGAGAGGAACAAGTATAGGAGCAGAGAATACTTTGTCAACCTCCACCAGTTTAGAACTTCTTGTCTTGGAACTGCCTGAGAGATATTGGCTTCATATTAAAGCTGACCTCAGAGGAGTTTCCTTCTCTGTATTCAGGCCTGTTGCACATTGGAGCTACACGTCATGTAATGAACCACACCAGGAAGCCTCAATCACCAACTCCATTCCACTCTGAAGAGTCCCAGATTCTGTGCCTCTTCCTCAGATGGCAACTCTTCACCTCCGATCATCCCTCTCTGCTCTTTTACTCTCTCTCTCAGCTAGTTATGCTATGGGCAGAAAATAAAGACTGGTGGAATTCTATTTATTTACTTGTGTCTCAAAAATAATGTACTTTGCATAACTTTATTCATCTCTTGCCATAAATTTCTTAAAGGAAACTCACAGATTCTCTTCACACAATTGAACTCCTTGAAGTAATTTCAGAAGGCTTGTACAAGCCTTCAACACAGGACTTGACCTATAACAAAAATCTACCATAGAGTACATAGCACATATACCCAGCCCCAATATATGGGTTAGGAATCCTCTCAGCTCAAGACCTTGGCTTTAATACTTTGTATTTTGACTACTGGCCTTTTCTTGATAGAAGCTGTGAAAGTAACTGGCAAACTAGCCAGTGACTGGACATTACCAAGTATTTCCTTAATATTACAAGGAGCAAATTAATGTGTTCTTGATTTAAGAATATGATACCAAATAGAGTAGGTTATGTTTATTTAGTTTGAAAAAGATGTACTGAGAATAGGACACCTGCTTTTCTATATTAGTTTGTAGTTTTCTGTCTCATTTTTCTCTCTGCTACTTTATGAAAGGTGTGGATTTTGTATCACTATCCATCAAGCTTTGTATAAATGCAGTGCAGCTCCTTTTATATTCATATCTGTAAAAGCACATTTCCTCTAATTTTAAGATTATTGTGTGAAGTCTCTGTGCTCATGCTTTATATTAGATGGCCATTGATTTGTAAATAGTATGAATCTTCAGGACTGTATTATTTCTTCATTTGTTATAATCTAATAAAAGCTCAACTCACAGGTATCATGAATTGAATAAACATCCACTGCTTCCAAATCAATGTTCCCTTTAGTAAATCTAAATGAAATCTTAGTAAGTATGCAGTAGGAATATAAATATAATTCATATAAGTATTTATCCTTAATAATCATCCCTACAATAAACTTTTGGAGTGGTGCCATTGCATATGTGTTAATAATCTTTTATCTTCTGCTTGCATTCAGCTAGACTTGTATAGGGCACGATGATCTGTCAATAGAAAAAAAGTCTCGGAACTGCAAATGGATGGGAGTAGCAGGGATGATCATCCATCAGCACCACCATCCCACCTGGGTACCCAAGGACCCAGGTCATTTAAGACAACCATTCTGAAGATGGTGGCATCAAACATATTGAGTTGATGCTTTTCTCTCACGTAGTTTATGAAAGAGCTATGTCTAAGAACTTCTTCTGTAGCTTTGAGGCTTTATGAATCAGCTGGATAACAGTAAAACAATTCCAAACAATAGGATGCTTCAACTGATCCTGCCCAATGCTACATTTTCAATGGCAAAAGGAAAGGCTGTTTAGGCAAATGAGGGCTGCCCAGTTTCTGGAGTCCCTTCCCCTCACGCTGCTGAAGTTTCACAACTCTAGGAGTAAGGAGACTGAAGTACATTTTCCTGCCTCATACTTTTACAATACAGTTTTATATCTATTTTTAAGAATTTGTCTTACTGCTTATTAAGCTTGCTCATGCTGTCTGCTTCCACTGATGCTTGTGGCTGCAGGACAGAACACAGACCTGGCTGCTACCTGCTAGGTAAAAACATTCTTTATTTTGACAGCTAACGGTTTCCAAAATGCATTACCCAAGTAAGGTTTTATGAACTGTCTGGTCTAGTACAGCTACTGGAGGGCTTCAATTGATAAATTGTAAGGGAGCAGAAAAAAACTTTTTCTTGCACAGATACTAAGGAGGCAAAAAAACCTAGATACTTTCCTTCATGCAGATTTTCTTATTTAGAAAGCTATGATTGGTCTCATTACAGCTTTTTGTTTATGCTAAGCTTGTACTCTACCACTTAACTTCTCTAGAAGACACAGGCTTGTAAATTTTGTGTAATAAAAGTGCAACCAATTCAGTCAAGGTCAAAAGAAGTTTTGTCATCACTCATCTTCTTTCCTACCTTTCCACAAATAATTTTAGAAAATAGATCTGCTCTTCAAAAAATTTAGATAGTCTCACCTACTTATGGATAACCACAGAAACTGGTTCTCTTTCCTAACTACGTATTTTCATGGAATGAAAAGTGCTGTATACTAACCATAAAGTTCTATGTACATTTTAAAATTTTATTTTTCAAGTGGTTTTCATCCCTTTTTTTCCATCAAAACCAGGCAAATTCTTTTTTGAGTGTGAGAAGAGTCTAATCATTTAATCCAGATGCTCCTTTGTCTGTAAAGGGTAGTACGTGAGTATATTTAACACCAACTATTTCCTCTTGTGCATTCCACTACCTGAATTAACTGCACAGGAAAAAAACACTCCCTGATGGCCAGACTTACACACCTACATACATATAAATATACAAAGATTGCTGTGCAGATATTGCATATTTTTAGTGTTTTCTTCTCAGAAACCATCATCAAGATGTCACAGCATAGGATACATCCCACACTTACTATTAGGCAGTATAGTTAGGAAAATGAGCTTGTGCTCAAAGCCAGACTGGATGAGTTATTGCTAATAAAGCCTGTCAGGGTTACATTGCAGTCTTAAACGGCTCAAAAAAGAGCTGCCTGCAGTTAAACACCACAGTATGATGTGGACAAAGTCTACAAAAAGTCTAAAATTACAAAACCCCCTCAGTGTGCTTGTTATGCACATGAGATGTGCTGATCTGTTGGTGGTTGCCAGATTGTGCTGAAGAGATTATCGTGTTTTCCAGGAGCCTTTCAGAGAGGGCTCTCCAAGGTTTCAACACGTGGACTGCCATGCCCAGCCTGCTGCTGGAGAGAAGAACGAGGCAGGAAGGCCCAGGTGCATTGCTGCCAGGATGGGGGGCTCTACCTGCAGGTCCGCGTCTCCCACCCGAGACGTGAAGAGCAAAAGAAGAGCCTTCTCAAAGCAATCGAGCTATGGAAAAGGGGCTTGTCCATATATCCGACTGTGAAGGTCTCAAACGGGTATCGCTCCCTTGTCGTGACTTGCCGGAGTTAACCTGGAAACCGTGACTCGAGGCCGACGGGTTTATTTTTTCTTGAAGCCAACGTTTACTTTGAGTTTAATCTCCCACGCACACCCCGCTCCCGGGCCCGCCGCGGGGCTGCCGATGCCTTGGCTCGGGTCGCCTCTGCCCCG
>WBNO01020372.1:0-42470 GCA_013400575.1 Peucedramus taeniatus | reverse complement strand
GCCGGGCCGGGGGCGCCACACGTGCGGTGTCGCCCAGCGGAGCGCCCGCTGCCCTTGTGTCGCCTGGAAAGTTAACTTTCTGGTTGAACTAACAAAGCCGGCCCCCCAAAGAAACCCGCCGCAAAACGAGCAGACAGACAAGAGAAAGAGAAAAGAAGGAAAGCAGCAGGAGCGCTTGCGGTGTTGTTTTTCACTTGGATTTGATGCCCTTTGTATTCACAGAAAATGTAATTTCATTAATAATTAAATAATTGCCTGTCACTGCTTAATGTAAGGTAATTATTATTTATTCTTGATACAATTCTTTAATAGAAAGGTTGGTGGAAGGCGGGTGTCATAAAACGCCTCTTTGTTCTGTTAGAGGTTGGTCATGCCAGGCCCTTAAGCCGTGGGGAGGCTCCTTGGCTGAGCCGTGGGCCAGAGGTGCCCAGGTGGATGCCCCAAAAACCATACCTGAGAATATGCAACAGCTTGCAACAAGCGGTTCCGGAGGTTTAAGTTTCCTGGCAAGGTTGAGACTTCATGCAGAAAATGTCAAAGTAATCGCATTTTCGTTGTAAAAGCGATAAGACATCCTGAGGAAAGCACCATGGCCAGGCCCTTGCCAAGGACCGGCTGTACGAGCCTGAGGTTAGAGCTGCTCCCTAAAGTTGCTGAATAGGAAATTTTTCAAATCCTGTGAATATTAGTATGGTAGGGAAGCTCCTTATCTCTAGTACTAGTCTGGAACCCCTGTAGAATGTTGCATAATTTTCTTTAGTGGACATTTGTCATCTGCTGCATTTGTGAAGTCTGCTGCATTTGTGAAGTATTCTCCAAATCTTTCTATATAAAGGAACAGTTACTTTTTTCTCATAGAAAAAAATGTCTTTTCTTGCTGGGTTCCTGGTAATGGCATTAGAAAGATCTGAGCATGTTGTTAATAGAAGGACAAGATGGTCACATCAATACAGGATTCAGAATCTGTGTTCTTCAGCAGAAGATCCAGTTTTAGCAGCTTCATTTGAGTTTAAATTCAATTAAGGCCATTAATAGCACTTATTAAAAAAGCTTTAAGTGACTGATCCCTGTGTTCAGGTAGAGAAGATGGCTGATACGCTGGGCTGGGATTAACACACAAGGTTGTTTCTCAGAGGATGAACGACAACTTTCCTGGTGCTGCTAAAATTTGTGATCATGTGCATAAAGTGTGATAAAGATCTGTAAGCCTCCAGAGATGGGCCTCATTCTGCACAACCTTGCTAATGTAGTTGTTGACCTGCGGAGGACCTTTGAAGAATCAAGTTTATTATGCGGAAATCACAATACATGGTTGAAGAAGACATCAAAAAGTTATTCAGAATTTTGTCCAAACCTCTGTTGTTTTATGCAGAATTATATGGTTTCACAGGTTCAGTTTCTGCTCAGTAGCTCTTACCTTCTAAGGAGAAAAATACCTGTGTAAAGACACCTAGAACTTTTGTCAAGTATACTTGAAGCTACTGTTTTAATTTGGGAGTTCTCTCTTGTTTCATCTGAATATATATCATGCTGATGTCCTTAATTTCAAAAAACAGGATTAAAATTTTTTCATTTGTCTCAAGTGTTCTGTGATTTATTTCCGTGCTGGCAAATTTTACATTTACTTTCTTAAATTAATGTGCACTGCTTTAAGCTTCTTTTGTAAACAGTACTTGTTAATCAAACATCAACTTCAAAGATGTTCACTGTAAAATGACTGCTCTTGTTTGGAAGATGCTGCACCAGAAGCCTCACCTTTTCACGATTACATTTATATCCTGCTTTCAGCATAGGTCTGAGCATAAGTTGCTGTACTTGGCCTATTCCACACTTAATTAATTTATTATGTTCAATGAAAAGTCAAACAATGTACTATACTATGGTGAAAAACAAATGAAAGAACCAAACCAAATAAATGAAATGCATATGAGGCAGAACACAAATGTAATATTTTTTTTACTTTTTATTTGTTCATAACATTCAATATTTGATATTGCACAATGTTACATATTAAGTATAGTCCTATTCCCTTAAGGTATTTTCAAAGGACAAATGAGAAGAAGGAAAAGTCAATTCAGACGGGCTTTTGAAATAAATGCATCTTTCACAACTGTATATATGCAGTCAGTGGAAAAAATTCTATTTTAGAAGGATATCCATTCCAAAGTAGTGAGAATTTTAGAAATATTTTCACTTGCCTTTGTAAAATCGTATTTATTCTTACATGTTGTAATTAGACTGACTTTTAAGATGGACTGTGTTACTGCAGTGACTAGAGAATGATTTGTCCTGGAGGGCCCTAAAAGAGGGGTGTGTTGGAATCTCAATGAAGTCACCTGTATTACTGTTCAGACTCTTGAGAACAACTCAGCTGAGTGCCTGCATTTTGTACCCTTGGTTGTTCTTTATTCTGTATCTAAAATGTCTTCAAAACCTGGTCCAGACAATTGGGCCGGTCCTGATGTGACTGTTTCAATTTTACAATATGTTAAGAGTTTAATCTTTGAATCTTTCTTGCCTGTACTGTGTGCTTAGTTATCCGTCACCTTCTGCCACAGGCTGTGTCTGCATCTGTGAGAGGGGAAACGGTATTGCTCCTGTTTTATGACATTTCTTTTCTTCTTGTGAGAGCAATGTAGAATGAAGCCCTGAGTAGCTGTCAGAGGAATACATGTAGTTCTTAGTTGGGGGGAGAGCAGTCAGATCCCTTTCGTGTTCTGCTTTCCAGTTCACCACAAAGAGCTACTCTTGAAGCAGCCAGGAACACTCCTTTCCCTCAGGCTCGAAAGCAGTCCTATCTGGGAAGATCTGCCCTGCTACTTGGCTGAGAGACAGGATTCAAATGGAATTATTCCATATGACATGCTGATGCCAGCTTCAGATCTGGATTTTTATTTCTTGGTCTTTTTTTTAACCTCAGACTTCCCAAGTTCCTTATAAATCTTGGTTTAATTGAACATTTAATTGGTTTTTGAACTATCAGTAGATATGGAGATTTTAATTTTCATTCCTTTAGGTTAATACAGCTAATTTACATTTCCTTTCGGGAAGATTTAAACTGTTCCCAACAGACAGTGGAAAGCAATTGCACTGTTTGCAAAAATATCTGGAAGGTCTTGATGGGAAGAGGGAATTAAGTTACATTTATATGCCAGTAAATAAATCAGAACTCCCTAAGACTATTTGCTATTATACTGCTATACTATTAATTAGGCTTGTAGGGAAACCTAACGTTAACTTTCAAGCTATCAAGCTTTTTCTAACTATTCTGCCTTTGTTGGATGTTCTTCCTACTTCTGCAGTCTTTCTCTTAAGCTTCATGCCCCTAGTCCCTGGAAGATGTGCTGCCAGCTTTCTGTTTTACATGGTTATGCTGATGCTGCTGTCATGAAACACCTTCCCTCCCTTTTTCTGGTGAATTACTGAGAGTTGCAGAAATGTGAAGGAAGAAACATTGGGTATTTGTTCTTTCTCTTTCTTAAATCTCCAATGTGCAGCACAAAGCAACCTTCTCAGACCTTGTTAAATGAAATAAAAAAGTATAAGAATGAATTTATAAAACATCAGCAGTAAACAACTTGTTATTAATGTTTTGAAAAAAAAAAGATTAAAGCAGCCGCTCCTTTTGGCAGAAGGAATGAGCGGGGTGGAAACTAGACATCAAGTTGCTGATTCAGAGTTTGATCCCAGATGTGGGAGGATAAATCTTTCTGGAGTTCCTCATAACTCACTGAAATGAGGTAGGCTGGTCCTGCTTGGGAGCAACAAATGGATTAGATCAGCATGGGAGAACACATAGATAAGGAGAAGTACCTGAATGACTGTGGTTTCAAAGAAGCCAAAGAAAAGAGGTCCATTTCAGGGACAGTAATGCATCAAAAAGTAGGAAATTTAATTGGTTTCTGAAGTGTTTCTTTGGACAGTACTCAGTCAGTTGTTGCAAAGGGGGTTTTGAAGTGCAGCCTTTAATAGTGTATTGGAACATTCATTGGGTATGTATTGGTGTTACTGGTATGGATGTTTGGTGTACTATGAGCTCTGACATAGCTTGTAATATCCGAACTTCCTAAAATCACTGAATGATGTGTTTAGTTATCTGTCTCTTTTATATAATATTTTCTATTTAATATTTATCTATCTCTTCAACATTTAATTTTTGGCAATAGTAGTCCCTGAGCCTTTTCAAAATACTTTTAAAGTCTTGGAAGATGCTTAGAAAAACTTAGAGCAACTTTACCAGAAAAGTATTTTAGTTAATAACTGTGTGCATGTCATAGGTATCTTGAAATATTTTTATTGTTTTCTTACTTATTTTCTCTTTGCAGATACATTTCATCTGCTCATGAATGGACTCCTAAAAGACTTTATACAAAATAGATGTGAAAATGGAAACTTCATCTTTGCTGTCCTCCTTACATGATGAATGCAGATCAGATAACTATATTGAACCTCATTACAAGGAATGGTACCGAATAGCTATTGATGCTCTGATTGAAGGAGGTTTAGAAGCCTACAAAGAATTTCTTTCCAAAGAGAGATGCTCAGAGTTCCTAGCAGATGAGGAAATTGATTATATTTTGAACAATGTTCACAAACTTCCGCAAAACACAATTTATTCCTCTAACCATGCCATTGATGACACCTCTTCCTCGGGAACCTACTGGCCCATTGAATCAGATGTGGAAGCTCCAAATCTTGACTTAGGTTGGCCCTATCTGATGCCTGGAATTTCTGGTGGCACAAATATTGATCTGCTTTTTCATCCACCACGAGCACAGCCTTACACCATAAAGGAAACTGTTCGGAAGATGATACGAGATGCAAGAAAGGTAAACATGAAAAATAATACTGGGCTAAAAATAGCAATAATAATAATAATAATCTAGTTGGCATTTTATTACAAGGAGTTTTTTGTTTTTATTTTTGTCCTGGCAGGAAAAAATTATCTGGTTTCTCACAATTCAGTCGGAAAGATTTTCCCAGAGTGAGATCAGTCCTTTAGTGTCACATGCATCAGTGTTATTAACCTTAATTCAGAGGGATCAAGGGTTAATTGAAGGGATTAATTAATGCTACCATTATAATGAATAATTGCCATTTTACTGTAATGCTGACCAGTGCATGAGAAGTTTGTAGATAATCAGCACCCCTTTTCTTTGACCTCAGTTGAATATACATTAAGTTGAATATACATTAAGTGATACAATTCTATATAACTTCAGGATTTATACTAATGTTTCTGTCTTGCATCAGAGGGAACATGCATTGGTTTGCCATGGCAGTTATAAGAAAGCAACACCGCGGTGTTCATCCTGCTCATGTACCTTGCGAATCTGGTTTTGTGATTTTGACATGTCCTTGCAGAAATCAAACTCTGAAAAAAACAAACTAGACTTTAGGAATAAGGAAATAGATTTTACTTATGCATCTTGCCTTCATTTCTGATAGATGACTAGAAAATTTGGACATTTTCCAAATGTACCTGTTTCCACTTAGGAGCACTTATATCTTGAGTTTCCTACAGCACACCCAGCTTACACCATAGTGACAGAATGTTTTATGTACAAACCAGTTTTGCTCTCAGTGTGTCTGCTTAAAACTTTTAAGTTTCAAATTATTAAAACAATGTCAGTTTAAAAAAAATCAGAAAAAATATTAGTGTTCAGATCTGTTTGACATAGGTTCATAATGCCTCCTTAAAAGGTATGACAAAGTTTCAGAAGTATTTCTGGTAGGTATGTCACACTCTGAAATTTTCCCTGTGAAATACACTTGTGTTTTGCATGACTCTATGATCTCTAAATTGGTAGAATGGGCTCTACCTCACATACATCTGTAAACACTTCAGTGGCTGAAATATGTGTGTAAATGTGGGCAATAGAAACGGTCTGAACAGGGCAGGGCAGGGAAGGACTGCATCTTTTTACAATGTCTTTGCTATATTTAGATAAAGCATATAATTTGTTGCCATAATAGAGTTATCACTAGGCCTTTTATCCTACAGTTTCTAATTTAGAATGACTGTATGCTTAAGGAAGAGTTAATTAATTCTCACCCTCTTTATTCCTTTCTGAGTGAGATTTGATGTTTTCTGTTTTGGTATGTAGTGAAACCTGACTGTAAATTGCCCAAAATACTCTTTCAACTGCAGCTCCTGACCTACCAATGTATCCACGGTAAGGGAAACAACTAAAACACTGTCAACTCTGTTGAGAAGACTGGTTCAGTTTTGCTTCAAGGTGTTGAAGTTAGGCCATTCCCCCTTAGTTGCTTCTTTAATGGAGCTGTAGAAAAAAATTAAGTGTGCTTCTTGTTTTGCTTTGGAAGAAGGTTGAATGGATGGTATGTTGCTCCCTGATGTGCTTATGTTGCTTCCTCTTCATAAAAACGATGTTTTATGTGTGTCACTGTCAAATCTGGCAGCTGAAAGTTTATTTAGTTGATCACCACAACCTCAACATCAACAACCATAACACTTTTGATAAAGTGATATACATTGGTTGCTTCAGGGACCACCAATTAAATCTAAGAGACATAGTGTTGTTCAGACTCTTTTATCTGCAGATGCATGGAAAAGTTTAAAATACTTCTAAGAAAGGTAAAGTATTTAAATCATGCTTACAGTAAGTAAGCCCTTTGTAAACAGCCTAGTGCACTTCTCCTAAGCCATTTACAAAAATGCAGTTATATTAAACAGGGTTCTTTGTTATGTAGTAGTGGAGATTTGTAGTCTTGAGACTATTCAAAGGCAATAGGATAATGTTGCACGTGAAAAAAAAAAAACCTGTAAAGAATAAATCAGGAAATTATATACAGCCAACACAGCTCTAAGCAAAGTCTATGGGAATTTCAATAAACTTCTGTGTGAAAATAAACAGGCTGTTGGAGGTGGGCATGTTCATACCACTTAAATTCAAGCACCAGGCCTGGGTGTCTGAGTTCAGCCATTGATTTCCCTGTGCTACCTGAGAACTCGGTGTAGTAGGAAACCAGCTTCTACAAGGAAGCACTGATTCGCTCCATGAAGGGACACATTTGATACGTACTTACATGAATAAACTATCCCAAAAATTGATGAAGGAGACTGAGCCGCTTGAGCCCTAGATGGTTTTGAATATTGGGATATATATAAGGATAAGATGACACTGTTAGTGGACTTATTCTTGACCTCTTTCATGCTTGATGCATCACAGTGTCACTCCTTAAAATGATTATTATGTATGTTAATTTTGACCTTAAGAAGATGTTGTAAACAGCATTAAGCAACTTGCTTGCTGACTGATTTTTTCCTGACTAAAGAAAATCATTTGTAAGGCCATGCTACACTAGAATAAAACCAGTGACTATAGAGAAGTGTTGTAATAAAATCTTGTCACATATTTCTTGAATACACAAGCAGCATAAAAATTATAGACATCACCTTCGTTGTAAAATACAGGTGATATAATAATGGAATTCTTACAGAAAAGGATCAGTACTGTTAAATCCCAGAAAAATGAGCTAACCATTTTAAAGAGCTGAATCCATGCTTGTGATGTATGTTTCTGAAGGTTTGTTAGAGCAGGGAAACTGTATTGTACACAGCATGGCATTACATTGTCACCTATATGCTACACCACTTCTGTGGGATAGATGTGATGTTAGCAGAGTGCCTTAGGTAAAACCAAGATGTCAACAAGATGGGCTTACAGTTGGTGTAACTAGACCTCATCTCTAAATGATACAGCCTGCCAACCACCCTCCTCTGTCAACATAACCTGTGTTCACACAAGGAGGCTGTTTGGCGTGACTGTGTCAGCTGGGGAGACACGAGTCTTTTTCACATGTTGATATAACCGTGTGAGGAAAAAGCACTGCAAGGTCTGTCTGACCTTAATGATGGAGACTTTTGTAAACAAGCTGGTAGGCTTATTTCTCTTACATTTTGGAGGCTTCTATCTTTAATCATTGGCAGGTTTCCGGCTTCTCTGAGGCTTGAGGTGCTCCTACAGCCTGACTCATCACGGCTGGGCTGTCTGAACAGCAACTGATAATGTTTAGCAGTTTTTACCGAGAAGATTATTCATCTGGGAAATGATATCAAGATTATTACTCACTCATCTGTGTCAGGTTGTAGTGAGTTGATGCTGGTTAACATGAAACTTCCTCCTTTTAGTACACTGTAACATAGAGATTTCAATAATGAAGTGTTCTCTCTTTCTGTGATTTTTCGTAAGAATTGCCTGAAAATCATCAAGTATGAGCTTGTACTATTTTCTCAGGTGTGATTGACAGGGTGAGGCAGCAGGGAAGGGACAGGACAGGGCACTAAAGGGACCTTCTGGGAGTGTGTTTTTCTCTTTTACAGCAACTAGATTCCTTTGTCGACCATGGAGACAGTCTGACACAGTTTTAGAGAGAAGGCACAGTTCAGAGTAATATCCAAATAAGGATCTACTTTTCCTGGAGAGAATTAAAACCTGTTTTTTAAAGAACCATGTTGCTTAGACAACCCAAGAGTTACTGGTTTGTAGCACACGCCAGAAAACACTTAAAGACTTTCCTAACGTACTTTTGGGATTTATGATGGAATGTATGAGGTAGCACATTATTAAAAAAATATGCAATACTTTTCACTGATTTTATTTTATTCAAATAGACTAGCAGTCGTAAGCCTGGGTTCATGAAGTCAGTTATATTTGTAAAAGCTTTCTACAAATATAATTGCTTAGAAGCTTAAATAAAAATTAGAATGGTTAGTGTATTATAATTTTGGAAAATAAAAAAGGCAGTTGTTTTTGCTGAAATACTCATGATTGGGGTTTTTAATGAGAAAAGTTGCAAAACTTGGACCCTTGGGAAAGAATTACGTTATACACTGTGAATCAGTGTAACTTGTTGCTAGTCTTGCTGGACACACTGTAGGTAAGCACTTAGTCAAAAAGGTGTTCCTTTGAATTCTTGTGAGAAAGAATTATGCATAAAATGTAATGCCTGCATTGCTTTCTATAGCAGTGGACCTCGTCAAATAAAAACAGTTGATTCATTTCACAAATACATAAAAAGGAAAATATTTTCTTTTGTTTTTTAAAAAAATTTGTTGCATATAGTTTCAAGGAAGAGTGAAAGGTTTGTATTACAGAAAAAATTACTCACTATTAATTCATTATTATTTGCTATTAATTACTATTCATTATTGTTCATTATTCTCTATTATGTACTGTTAATCTCATTTGGTCGTGTATAATACAATAATAATAGTACTGGCTGCAGTCTAGTAGGAAAGAAAATCAAATTCTTACATGCTTATATGAAGAGTAATGTTTCTATACAGGAGAAAACTTGTAGAATATGGATGTGTTGAGCAATCTTTTATGTCTCTTTCACCAGTACTCTTTGCCAACTAATTTAAATATAATTTGAACACAGACTGGAACAATGATAATGAATCGTGCTTGTGGCAGTGCTTGTCTTAGCTCACTAATTGCATCGGTTCGAGCAGATGAGAGTGGGGCTGCACCTCTTTGTATGTAAAAACCAGAGCAATCTGCTGAATTCAGGGAGAAAGAATAGATAAATACAGTAGTTGTCCCACTCAGACATTTTCTGTATTATCTCTAAAGTTTTCGATAATCAGTGGATATAATTGTTTAAGATGAGAGTAACACGTAGAAATACTCAATTTCCGGCTGAAAACGTACAGGCAGAATTTTCCCTGCCAAGATATTCTGCCCCTCAAGGATTTCAGCAGGAGCCTTTTGGTTCAGCTGCTCTGCTGAAGGGTGAATTCATCATTAACTTCCTCTCAACGTCTGTTAAAAGACTTCCTGATGGTTGAAAACCAGCATGGCAGTCATGTGTATGATTTCCTGGTGAAACACAGTTTTTAGTTTGGGGTAGATTTATTTCAGAAAGTGAGTTGTGTCCCATTTTTTCTAATCTCACAGAGTACATGCCATGTGTTGGAAGAGGACTTGTCTTGCTCTTGTTGCTACTGTGTGACCCAGTATCAATTTTTTGTCATCACAAAGTAGTGCTGCTCACAACAAGTAATAATTTCAGGCATTTTCTCTGGATTTGCCTTCGAAGTCTTCACACTTTTTTACCTGCCTGTTCCCTTCTCTCCCTGCTGTCCTGCTCCCCCCACAAAAGGGTAGTCCCAGAGCAGTCACAGCAGTGCACTCACAGTGGAGGCACAGAGGACTGCCATCGATGGGACACATCTGCAAGAAATTTTGTAATCTGGAAAACCTGGGACTTACGTGAAATCCGATTCTTACGTGCTCTAAACACGAAACCCACAATTTTTCCTGGTAGTGCTCCTGTTACATGGGGAGAATACAAAACTGAGGAGCAAGCAGAGTGCAGAGCCTGGGGAGTGGGAATCTTTGAGAACGTAATTTTTAATTCGTTGTGGTAGTTTTGTACTCACAGTTTTCTATCTTTGCAGGACTTTTGACATCTTCAATACTCGTACTAAAAGATGTAATTAAATAATTTATAGGTATTGCCATTTTTATGTCAGAACTGTGCTAATGTGTTGTCAAAATACCACACCTCCGTGATGAATTTATAAACAGAATAGGGAAGATTAAAGGCCAGATACTGGAGGCAGCTGTATTTCTTTATTAATGTGTGTCTCATTCACACACATATGAGAATAAGCATACACATATGCTTTGTAGCAATTCCTTTCATTAAAACATTTTCTCTCATTGACATAAATCTCTGTCAGTCAAAAGTGCCCTTAAGAAGTAATTTACGCTTTTTGCACATTCAGTAGATTAAAGTGTTCTTTATCACATTCAACAATAACTTTACACTACATTATGCTGAAGCAGTTACAGATCAAAATGTGCTTTAAGTACAAAAATGTTTATTTAAAATAATTTTGCCCAGGCAGAATGCTTCTTTCAGTGCCCAGACTAGTGTATTTGAGTTTTGTCTCTCTCTTTTTCTTGCTTGTCCAAAAAATACTGATAATGTTGAAGTGCTGTTTTTGTTCATCTAAATTCCTCTCCTAGAGAGATCTCAATTTTTCTGGGTTTTTTTCTTTTTTTTTTCAGCCAGGAAACAATCTTGCCTGAAGAACTATAGCTCTAATCACATTCATAAATCCATAAGCCTTTTTTCATCTCTTGCAGCTTTAGGATAGCTTTTGAACTCATAATAGCTTTCCAGCACAGCCAGTGATGCTCTGAGTGGGACACATTTAGGGTCATTTTAAACTCTGAATTTGTTATATATCAGAATTTGGAAACTAAAATATTAAATTATCTGTGGTAGAATTTTAAATGAGCATAGGTTTGTGTGCAGATACCTGCAGTACTGAAGCAGTATTTGTGTAACACAGTGTGATAGAATCTACATAAAAAGTGGAGAAGTGCTGACAAAACAAAAAAAGGTCAAAATTTCCTGTTCTTCTGTTTGGAAGGAGTGGGATTGCATGCCAGTGAGTTACATGTAAGTTTCCTCATATATCAGATCTGAGTAGAAGTATCTACTTCACTTATTTCAGAACAATTTGCTTAATGCTGCATTGTTTTCTTGAGGAGTACTGAAGGTATTCCAGCCCAGATAGCAGAAGAGTCAAAGTACACTTTATTATTTACCTCTCTAAAAGTAGTGCAGACCTTGCCCTAGATAGCTGTGTAGTCATGCCCTCCATTTTAGCTGTTGATAAAGTATATCTATAACTGTTTTCTAGTAATGATGCAGTGAAATTGCAAGAGAAGCTAAAGTCCACATTTTCAGAAATGCTGTCAGCATGCCTGAGACGTCAGAGGGCTTTTGCTCTATAAAACCCTCCTATAATTTACCTAAGGAAGAAAGGAAGCATTGGCATCACGGCCATAACAGGGTGTAACTGGTGCTGAGCTTGCTTTACCATAGGATCTGCAGACATCCATAAAATGACTCACCTCAATAGAGCTGTTCAAAATAAATAATTGATTTAAAAGATTTGGCCAGGGCTTGCTTGATCAATAGTTAATAATTTTTCAGTATACAATCCACTGATCACTAAGCCAGCTGAATTTATAGTAGTGTTATTTGCATTATAAATACAGAATTATAAGCAACCAAACTATCTTATCTCTGCTTTCCTTGCCCTTGTTTGTCATCTTTTCCCTTATCTTAGGTGTTTATTTTCTGAAGCAGTGAACATTATTATGTCTCACTGTGTGTCTATATTGTACACGTTACTGGTGACATAGTCTTCCTGATTGGTGCCAGCCAGTACAGACATACCATTACTACAATATAAACAGCAGATTCAGAATTTGTATGCTCTCCTTTATCCTTAGCCAGCAAAGAACATAACCAAAGTGTGTGCAGTTCTTTAAATGAGACTACTGAGACACACTGAGCATTAAATGAATATATAAATAATTTTATTTTTTTAAAGATACAGCTACAAACCAAAAGTGTGAGAATATTATACATTAGCAAACAGTACTTAGAGCAAGTAGGGGCCGTTTTTTATTTTCTTGCCTCTGTGGTTTTAGTTTTTGATAAAAATTACAGTTGTGCATTTTTAATTATGCAGACTAATTTCTGATGAACATCAGTACTTCCCTGATAACAGTTGCAAACCGTAGCTGTGCAATGCTTACTTTTCAAATATATTTGTAAAAGCATGAAGCATTTCTTAGCTTCAGATAAGGAGGGTGTGATGTACACAGGGTGTTCTCATGCCTTATCTAGGAGAGGGTTATCTTAACCAGTTCTGTCTCTTGGTCTGGAGTGCTTGTGCTGATTACCCAGACGCTGTATGGTGTGAGGGAACAGAACAGATTCCTCAAAAACAGGGTCCATGGTGACCCCTGCTTTCCCCAGCAAGGAGTATGGGCATGTAGCTGCCTTCAGAAAGCTTCTTGGTGCGTCCTTAATCCAGGGATTTTTGCTAACTGCAGCATCTCCTCAGGCCTTTTCAGTGATCCTGCTGTCAGAGACGGAGCTGAGTGATAGGATAATATGAGAAGTTATGCGCTGTATCTCTTAGAGATGAAAAGAAAACTTTGAGATCTGCATCATCCACTGGCAGTCAGGCTCGAACAGTAGCACAGGATTGTGTGTTCAGGTAGCCAGATAGGTGCGCCTTCAGTTCAAACAGCAGATAGAACATCTCAGCCCTATTTTCATGCTGTTCCTGGAGCTGCAGGCACTCTTTGCCAAGAAGGCTACACTTCAGCTCAGTAAATTCCCTTTATGGCTTAAGCACTAGGTGAAACGCTAAGACATCACCTTTGAATTCAGGTGAATCTGAGTGGCATCAGCCCACAGAAGGCATTGTAGTTAGTGTTTTTTGTTAGGCTTTTGATGCTTGATAAGGAAGAAATAATATGGAGGATGACATGAAATAACCAGCACAGAAGAAAATTATGATTCCCCATGGGACCTTTATCAAGAAATGCCCACTAAGGGACTAAGCTGTTCTTAAGCTGTGTAGAACTCCCTGTTAGTGAGCTGTGCCTTCTGATTAGAGACATCAAAGACAGCAAACAGAAGTTGCAGTGTTAAGCCAGCAACACTGATTTGCTTCAAATGCCAGATTCTGCTTGTCAAAGCAGCTAGGTCTCCATCCAGCATGATAGAGAAGAGTAATATCTGAAGCTGTCTGCTCCTCTGATAATTTCCTGTCACTGACTAATGGTGGATTAGCACAGGCATGCAATAATTGCCTGAAAAGTCACTCTTAAGGGCGTGGGTTTTTTTTAAATAACAGACAGGCCTATGTGGCTGCACAGAATGTGTTTGATAGAGATCAGTAACATTCGTTTGCTGAGGATGGGCCTAAAAATACAGCCATCTACAAGTCTAACTTTTACAGCAGTATCTACTCTAAGAAGTCTACAGGAAGTTGTTTTAAAACATAACAAAAACTGTTATTTTGCTTAAAGGATATACTTTTGAAATGAGAATACTAAGCATAGATATGAAACTGGGAACTGTGACTGATTTGTTTATTTATTTGCTATCACCCTATTTCATGTTTTAGCATAACATGAGCACCAGTGATATCACTGTATTTTCTAATGGATTTTATGATGCACAAAATTATTGTAGTAATATTATCATCTATTCTGTTAATGAATTCTAGATTACTGAATATCAGTAAGCCACTTCTGCCAGAAATCTCATTTGTCAGACGATTTGATTTCTTATGCATAAGTTTAATGAGGAAAGCTCAGTCCAGATCTGAAGTGCCATTATACGATATTGCAATCACCTGTTACAGGATTTCTGTCCCAGGTAAAGGCCCTATTCTTCGTCTTGAAGTTAGAGAAGTTAAAGATTGTCTTTGCAATGAGTTCTTGAGAGTTCAGGAAGCTCTTCTGTGTACATGCCAGAGCCTTTCAAAACCAGAGCTCAAGGTGCTTTTTGGAGAAAGTAAAGCAAAGGAAGGAAAAGATGTGCTGTTCTTGGGTGTTGGGAAAGAGGCATGTCAGAGGAGCAGAGATCCTGCCAGTTCTTCCAGTTGGTTCTTCTTAGAAATCAGTGCAGCACCTGAACGCTGTTTGAGGTACCACAACACTCTGGAGCCTGCACCCAGGGTGAGAATGCTGGCAGCTTGAGGTTACTGGAGGCTTAGAACATCATGTGAAAGGGGACAGCTTAAGACATACACAGATGGACCAATGTTGGAATCAGCTGGGCTCTACTCTGTGGTGGTGAGCATTGATGAGAAGTAACTCCCTGAGAATCTGTATCAAAGGGGTGGGAGTAAGGCACGACAGTTGTGCTCACTGAAGTGATCAAATTTACAGTATGACAGGAAACCATCATACATACATTTTTGGTCATAGTTCCTCTTTCCTTTTTCTCCCTCTTTGCTCCCTTCTGCAGCTCTGTCCTTTGGATAGTCCTGCCTCCTCTGTCCTTTCTCCTTTCACTGTGCACCTCGGACAGAGGTGAACGTTTGCTGCCTGCTCTGGACACTTGTGGCATCTTTCTGGAAAGCAGTTCCAGGTGTCACATCTGGGAATAATATCTCCCTCTTAGGTCAATAAAGAAATGGGGCTGCCCTGGAGGGTGCCAGTGAGCGTACCTGAAGACAGTGCTTGCAGAATGGTGTTTGTGTCAGTTCTCCATCTTCTGTCACTCCCAGTAAGAACTTGTAAAGCACCAACATGATGTTAGAAACACAGCAGTGCTTTTGAATTCCTAGTCTAATCAATTTTATTGCCAGGTTTCTGATTTTTATTATAAATGGCATCTTTGATATTAAGTATGAGGAAGGTATATTTTCTGAACAGGACTATCTTACCAATGTTTTTGGCAAAAACTACAAAGTTCAGAGATTGAACAGTTGTGTATCAGAAATTACAGTAGGCTAATTACAGCCGTGACTTGTATACACAACTTGACAAGAATTTTTTGGGGGGATATTTAGTAAAGGGCAGAGGGACAAAAATATGATGAAGATGCTCAATGAAGACACTTTTTTTTTTCCTTCAAGCAAAATTAGATCTGTACTTCTGGGAGGATTTAAGTACTGTAATTTGTGTACATGAGAGGTTGCATTAACTTGGCATGCATATGTTTGCAGGATTGATGCCTAGGGATATGGCCATATATCATTAAGGATCTGATTTTGAACATTTAATTAATTTCTTTCTCTTAAATCATGCCACAGTGCATTTGTAGTCCAAAATGAGCTACATCTTCAGGTGATTGCATTTACTGTGAGCACCTAAAAAAAGAATAACATGTCCAAGCAGAATGCTGTAATTCTTTTATTCTAAATAAAAACTGTGTTGAATAACCGAATATCTGAAAGCCAAGCCATGAAAAAAGCCATGGAGCCAATGGAATGTTTTCCTTTCTTCAGATACTGTTCCATCCCTTTACTGATCCCTGCATTCAGGCCCAGCTCCCTCAGAAGTGGGGTGGATACTCATATGAGTGTTATACATGATAGGCTGGTCCCTTCAAAAAAATACAGCAGTGAGACTTAATTTATCATGTTGATACATAAAGAGCAAGAACAGATTTTGCCAATAGAGAATGTCTATCAAAGAACATTTTATTCTGTAGTTTCCTATAAATAGCTTCAACCAAAATGATTAAGTCATTAAGCAAACCTTAACAGTCTATATGGGGGGGTACAGGCTTTATTCTGCCACATGACACATGTTTACTGAGCTTAGGTACACTGCAAGGAAAATTCCATGGAAAAGTTTCTCAGTTTGTCTCAATTTGTTCTCAATTTGTCTCAGAATTTGTCTCAGTCTGTATTCTTAATGCTTTTAAAATGTATGCAAAATGTATTGCAAAAAGCACATGTGCACTTTTCCATGCATGCTGGCATGCAAGTAACAAAAACAAAAGAAAAACCAGTAAGAAGCAAACATCTGGAATTTAGTTACTGTAGTAGAACTGTCCAAAATAGTTTATGGATTTTGTTTTTTAAATGCTCCATATTCTTAAAACAAAACAGTTACCTCGAGAAATGGACAATTATGACATGTTGATACAAAATGGTGTGTACAGAGGTAGGTCTACCTATTTTGAATTTTCTTAGTGGTGTTTAAAAAATTCTAGGGATCAGAATTTCATAGTCTGTTAAATTCTGTGCAGAGACATTGGTCATACTGTCTGAGGAGGTTATTTGCTAAATTTAATTATACAAAGTAGTCCTTTGAGCTGTAAAGTAAAAAAAGGAAAATATTTTAGTTTAATGTGTTACTGTCTAGTTCATAACCCAGCCATCTATTGTTAAGGTAGTAGACTGCACATAACAAAAACAGAGATAATTTGAAAAGTGAAAATATCTAATTTCTGAAATATGTAATAACACTATTTTAATGTAGGCACTGAAGTTAGAAAGCTGAGTACTCTATCTGAAAGCCTCATTAGAAGATAATCCTTGTCAGGTTTTTTTCCATAGAATGTATTTAGGTTGAAAATACCACAAAAAGCTAGGTGTTTAAAGATTTGGGGGGATTTCCAGCTAGACACATTTGTTGAAACATTCTAGGAGCACAGTTATAGTTACCTGTTGTGAAAATATGATACTGAATGAGAAACAAAAAGCTGTGGCATTTTAATTCCAAATACAGAAATCTTTCTGACCAGTTTTGAAGAAGTAAAAGTGGCATTTTTGGCTGCCTTTCATTTCACACTGATGTTCACACAGACTTTCTAGTTTTAAAAACTCAAATGGAACTTAGAGCTGCTTGTTGTCATACAGCATGTGTGGGGATTCATAATATATATAGTGCATGCAAAAAGAAACAGACATGGGTTTAAGCATAATTCTTCCTTACTCAGTAGATCTAAATCTGGACAGGCTCTTTGATCAGTCTTGGCTGAATCTGTGTAAAGAATCTAAAATTTTCCCTGAAGAAAAGAAATCCCTGGTATGGTACAAAAAAGCTTCTTGTGGTTGCCTATTGGAGGCATTGCTGTCCTAACAGTGGAGAAGTTTCTGAAAATTATGCTAAATATACTTCAGTTTGGAGATCATGAAAGAAATCACGTTGACTAGAATTTAAGCTACTTCTCTAGTGAGGAGAAATTTGGAAATATAGAAAGCACTGTAACATAGAAGTTAAAATAATCCAGTACTTAACTTTTTTTTTTCTAATTTAATGACTTCCATTGACTGTCCTAAATTGCAGTAAAAATACACTGGTTTGTATTTTCTCTTTTTCAACAGCTGTGACTAAAGCAATTACAATGCAAGAAATATGCATTGAACTATTCTGGTTTTGTTTTTAAATTGCTGATCTGTGGCTCTAAACTGGATTTTGGCCTCAAACAGTAAAAATGCAAGGCATCCTTTTTTGATCCATTTTATGCTTATAAAATATTTAAATGCAATAAGAGAAATCTCTTTACCTGTTGGAAAAAAAAAGAACTGACATTAAAAAGTTTTAAATAATCTGTATTAACAGGTTACAAAATATTTCTATAAATAAACACACACACACACACACTCACACTCACACACTGGAATTTCATTGAAAAGCCTGCTGTCAGCAGTGCCACAGGCTGAAATGCAGAATACCTGTGAATATGATGTATGCCAAAAATCTTTCATTGTAATTATGAACATAGTTAAGTAAATTAATGCATTATGAAAATTGAGAATGGTATTTCACTTAGGACAGTTCAATTAATTTCAAAGTCATGGTTGGCTCTTGAAGGTCAGCAAGTTGTCCAGGAAGGATTTGTAATAAACTGTACACTCCTTTTTCCTTCCATTGTCAAATTTGTTCAAAACCACAAAACTGAGAAAATCCCAATTTAAATGTTTCATTTGTTTTCGAGTTGTAAAATATTCCTTGGTGTTTCACAGAATCTGCAGTTTTTGCTTCCTTGTTTTTTTTTCAGGCAGCTTTGGGGTTCTCTGTGCCTGGGAATTGGAAGTGAGTGGTTCTTTCCATTGTATGTAGTGAGAATTCCTATGCTCCAGGTTCATTCCCCACAAAAAACCCAGTGGCAAGCCTTTAGTTTTGAACTCATTCATGGAGATGTGATCTCCCCCCAAGAGGCAGTTATTTTGGTATTTTAATGAATGCTATTTTTCATATAAAGCAGTCTTCTGTACTTCTTGATTATATACCAGTGCTTGTACTGTGTTCCTGTGACCTCTTCATGAGCCTTATCATTGCTTTGCTTTTCAGATATGATTTTCTAATTGATTTTACTGGAAGTTGTTTTAAAAAAGAGCTGGGTAAATGTGAACCTGTGATCAGTGTTTGCAGCCTTTAAAAATTTGTAGCTTGTTCGGCCTCTCCCTATTCACCTTTGCAGCCATTTCTGGACTGTGAAATCAGCAGAGGCTGCTAAAACTGAGAGATCCACTGGTTTTGATGTCAGGAGAGATTGTAATGATAATGGCATCAGACTCCCAGCACAACACAAGCCTGACAGTGTTGCATCTTCAAAGAGCTGATGCTAAGAATAAATCTGACCTTAAAACAGGTGGGTACTAGTCTTACCATCAACACTTCTGGGTAACTAATTCATAATTGCCCACGAGATACATTTTTTTTGGACAATCACTTTTCTCTAAATGATGGAACTTGCTTGGGGAAACCCAGGTTGCAAGCCCAGACCAAGCCTGCTTGAGCTTTCTGCTTGTGTATCTCATCACTCAGCATGACAGTCAGCCAAAAGAGAAGGTGCAGAGAATTCTGATTGCAGGACTGGAGGGCGAGGCGAGGCTCGGGCTGATTCGTAGCTGCAGGGGTTGCATTCATAGGGACCTTGGGATGCTCAGCCTCTCCACAATCCCTGGCTGTTGGCCTCTGAGGATCTGCTCACACAGCAGGGATCAGTGCACAAGGGTACTCACGAGGAGCAGGGTGTCCTCACCTTCTTGGAGCATCACCTTGGCATGACCAGACTGTTTCCAGTGGCAGAGCTCATTAGCAATGGGCTGACTCAGGTGTCCCTGCACAGGACAGCAGTGTGACATTCACACACACACCCCCTGTATGTGTTTAGTTTTCCAGATAAAAATAGATGCAATATGTTATTCCTGCATTTATGGAATGGTTTGTGCTTTACAGAGGAAAACCTTTCTGCATGCATTTAAGTGTTAACTTCAGAGGATTTACAAAAGATGCTTATTTTTTCTTCTGTAGTCTTTTATGACAGAGAAACAGTAGAAAAAGATTTCAGTAAGTTTCTGGTTTTTTAGTTGCTCCAGGGATGATTCAGGAGGTTGTAAATAACATTATTAAAAATATATTTCTATGCTAATATCTTCTAGAACTGGATAAAATGGGAGTGATTTACATGTTTTTCTAGTTCCCTGCATTTTTCTGCATTCAAAGGTCTTTTACATCCTTTAAATAATATGGGGTTTTTTTGTATTTTGTATGTATATTTTGTTTATTTTTGCTGAATATTAAAAAAAATATTCTGATTAAATACATTGGTCTAGGACTTGGAAGACTTGTATACAAATTCCTTGTAGAACACAAACTCCTCATCTATGAATATAATCTCAGAGTGATTTGTGAAGACATATAGTTTGGTGTACTCGTGCTAGGGGTAGGGAACACAGTTTCAAGAGCTTATGCTGAAATCTACCTTTTTCAGGTGCTTCCAGTGGTTTAAAACTTTATATTTTGCATCAGCCTTTTGTGTATTTGTTTTGTCCACGAGATTATTTGTTTGCTTTAGAACTTTCAAGCAGAAATATTTCAGTAATATCCAAATATGAAACAGAGTTGTTTGCTTTCCCATTAACTGCCCATCTTCTGATGTTACTTTTTTCTCACAATATCCCTCTATGCATCAGAGAGAAACAAGAAAATAACTTTTTTGTTGTTCACTTGAAATAGTGTTTCTAATTTAGGTTGCATTTCAGCAAATGCTCAGTCACCCACAAAAGTGTTATGAAAGTCTTAGCTTTGCATACGTGAGTCTTGTTTCATTGCAAAAATTGTTCCCATGTCAGTGAAAATTACGTATATTGCACATCTAAGATTGAAAAGAGACTGGAGTACCTTTTAACCACCACCTGGTAGTCACAGTAAACCAAAAATTATAATAGACTCACTGAAAAATTTCTCCTGTCAGCTGTACTTCTTGAGTGCATACTGGACCAATATCTGAAAGCAGATTCAGAATTACAGTGAGAGACTCTGAAGAGCAGGAAAAGGTGTACACCTTTTTAAGTGAGAAAGAAAAAAGGATAAAAACTGTCCTGTTACTACCTCTGAAAGGATTGCTCTTTTTTGCTTTTGTCGATATAGTGCTGATTTGAAACTTTATCTAAAGGAAATAGGCAAATAATAAAATGGGTGTTTTTCAGTCAGTGTGTGTGCCATCCTCTACATGCATATGTGCATTGTGCTACAGAAAGTGTGAATTCCATGCATGCACACAGGCACAGGGAGCAGAGCAGTCTGGGATGGGGAGAGGCTTTCTGGCATGAACTTGGAGGGGGCAGGTTGCTCAAGGGAACATGTTTCCTGAGACCTGAGAGGTACTTTGTAAGAGCAAATATTTATTTGAAAGGCACTATTTTGCATCGAAAAGCAATACTTTACAAAGTGTTCTTGGAATAAAATGTTCACCTCTCCTCCACAGATGCATATTGCATGTTCTCACCTCCATCCTTACTTCAAACAACTGAAGTTATCTAGTATATTTAGCTATTAGCATGCTTGGCACATTTTCCAGCAGAGCCAATTTGTCAGTAGAACATGGCTTAATGTAAATCCATGGGTGGTTTGGTCAGTGGTGTTTCTGCTTTCGCTTATTATTATTATTAGAAGATTCTACTTTTGATGTGAAAATAAGTGAATTTTCCTCTCTGCCCCTCGTGTTTCCCAGCATTTACACCCTTGAGGTACACATATACTCAACACAGGAATGTTTTGTGGCTGCAGGGAATTCACTGGCACAAATAGGCAGCAAATCTTCCAAAGGAAGGTACTGAGGAGCTACAGTAGGTACCCCTGAGACTGATTTTTCTTCTTCCTCCATTCTTAAATTCAGGTATCTGCTGTGATGTTTTGGAGAATACCACCTTACTCTAGCAGGAGTTTTGCATTTCTTGCAGGCTTCCTGATTAGATCTCTGATTATCATTACCCAAATGCAGGTTAGGGGTGTGTGTGTGAACCAGAATGCAATGTACATTAGGAGGAATATTTTGTAGAAAGGGGAATGCTCTCACATACATGAAGCTGTACATTGGAAGACTTGTCATAACGTTACTCTTTTTTCTTAAAAAAACCCTATTAACTTGCCATTAATTTGGTCACTAGCTCAATTGAGTATAAAGAGTTTAGTTACTTGCACAGTGATAACTCATTTATTTGAATAATTGTTCATTTTAATGATTATTGAATGAGTGCTTCATTATGCATCCTGTCCTTGTGAGGAGAAAAATAGGAGGAGCAGACCATGGTGCCCATCTGTGGCTGAGGCAGATGGAATCTGGATCATGGAAGGAAGTCTTGCAGCCTGGCTGTGTGTCTGCTCCTTCCCAGATGTGTCCTAGAAGTGGCCTAGAGCTCTGATTTAAGAAAACATCATGAATTCACTTAATAAACTAGTAACCATTAAAAATAAACTTTTGCATTTAATTTTAGAGAGTAGTAGATAGTAAAGATGGAGTATTATAAATACCTGATCAGACTTTACCACAAGGATCAAATAATCTTTCTTCTGATTTTGCATAATTGTAGTATTAAATTGCAAGGGATTAATTAATACTTGTGTGGTCTCATGGAAGAGTTGTGCAGATCAGTGAAAGCTGATGCTAACTGCATTTACAAAATAATGGTGTCACCAAGATAATTCTAAAGCCGTTTTGCTTCTGCTTGACAGAGATGGTTATTCAAAAGTCAGCTCACATAGAGGCAAAAGATCAGTTGAGCAAAGGCCTGGCAGAAACAAATAAGAAAGAAAAGTTTATTTAATATTTTTTACTTGTGTCTTTTAATTCCGTTTCTTATCCCTTGACTTGCAACTCCCTCAAATACCTCGCTACCCATGCAAGATTCACACTCGAACAAGAATTGCTAGGTTTCACTTAAAAAGCTTTTACAGGATTTAAAAATTGAAATAATTTTTATAAATACAGTATTCTTAAAGCATAGCATTGGTACTGAAATTATAACTCTTCAATAATAATTTTACTTGTAATTCTTTTATTGTTTTATTTTTTTAAGTGCTGCATTTGATTGAGGAATTAAATTCTGTTTAGTACCTTGTTTAGTTCCAGTTCACTATTCACTCCACTGGGGCTACAAAAATTGCAGCATTACTTATCTTCTTCATTTCAGTTTGCTTCACGGGAGGTTTGAGCAGGGTTTTTATAATTGCTTCCCTACTATTTCAGACATCTTGCTCCATATGTTATTGTGCATAAAAAATAGAATCTGTTTTCTTCCTGAAAAGCTGCACATAATTACTTATTAACAAGACTAATCTTTTCTTATCTTTAGGACATTCTGCTGATGCTTTCAGACTAGTCTGCAATTATTTTTTGCTTTTTCATGTAATCTGTAATAAATAATCTAGCATGCCAGGGTAATGGATTTCACCTGAGGACCTGAACATGATCTGTAGACAACAATTAATTAATTAGTTTCAAAACCTGTCTTAAATAGGTGAAATTGAAATGCAGTCTGCCAGCACACAGTCATTAGCAATATGTTGCACAAGTAGCTGTGGATGCTCTATGAGCAGGTGGTGTAATCTGCTTCTCATGAGTATCAGGGAAGGTTCCTGCTCAATTGGCAGAATGTTTAAAAAGGTAAATAGTTTAAATCATCTGATTGGGTTGTTTACTGGCATTCAGATGTAACTTTGTGCCATATGGACTTATGCAGGCTTATGTTATGTCTGTGATATATGTTTCAGAATACTGATCTGACATAATTGCTGTTGCTTTTTTTTCAACATAAATGTTACTACAAGTGTTGTCCAGGCATTTTATTTTTACTTATAAATGCATGTTACTGTGTCATGTAGCTAAACTGGAAAAATTTTAAAGTCAGCAGAGAATCTGGCAGAGCTAAACCCTGCAGAAACTTTTCATTATTCATCCTCTTTTGTTTATACCAGAGGATCACTGGCTTTCCTTTATACTGACCCATCACTGACCTGTGACCAGTAATTTTAAACAGCCTGCATTCTGTATTTTTCTGGTTTACTCTAACCATATTACTGCTTGAGTCGACCTCCTTAAACATATTTAGGTACATCTATAGAATTTGAAATTAGTGGCATTGAAACAACTAGTAGTTGTAGCAGGAATCAAAAGCTTTGTTGTGAATATCATAATGTTATAGTCATAGAATGTGGAATAAAAAGGGGAGTATTTTTAAGCTTGTATAAAATGCATAGGAGCCCATTTTAAGTTCACATTCAGTAGCCAATATCAGGTTTTTTTCAGACTCAAATTTGAATGAGTTTGGAGTTCCTCCCTTGAAAGAGGGAAGAAGGGGCAGGAAGGGAGAAGGAAAGAATTAAGGGAGTGAAGTGTGACTCTTCTGCTGGTTTTCCTTTCAGAAGTCAGGCTGAGCAACCAGCTTGGGTCATCAAGCTGTTTCTTGAATTGTGGCCATAAGCATTATTTCCTTGATAATCAAAAGTTTAATTAAAAATGACCAACAGCAAAATTATTTTGCTGTCTGGTATGTGAACCATCCAGGTCTGCTAATTGCAGCTGCAACAAATATTACCCTATTGCAGTAGACTGTAATGTTCCTTCTTAACCTTCTTAAACTAAAGACAAGGAAATTAGGCCACTACTTTCCAAAGATTAACAGGAGCCTCTGTTGAGGCTTCCTTTCTTCACTTTGGTATTACCTTCTCTAGACCATGAACTAGAGGAGGGTTTTAACCAGAATTGCTTCTAGTCTCAGTTGGGGTTCTATGGACATACAACATATTCTGCAAGGACTCCAAATTTTTTATTCCTCTTTTTTTTCTACATTTATCTCTGAAACACTTTCTCAACCAGTGTTCCTTATGCAGTCTACCTTTTGAGTAGAAGTTTTGAGTGTCTGTAGAGGACTAACCTTCAACAATTAATGATATAATTAGGACTTGTTTCTCAGTATCAAGGTCATTAAGTCAGTTATATAATTAGGTCATGCTCATTGGTCTGCAGCCTTTCACTGATTTGAAATCTAGTGATTTAACTTTTTTTTTTGGTTGGTTTGTTTTTTTGGTGTTTTTGTTGTTGTTTTAAATTGGACACTGCCTACAAAAATAGATTTGTTTTCTCTTGGATGCAGTTCCTTCCATGTTAGAAAATATTAGTCTTTGCCTGAATTTGTGTTTACTTGTTGCAAGGTCACCCTGGTATAAGACTCGTGGACTTCGCAGTACATCGCTTACAAGTGTTCCTCAACTGTATGCTTTTATTTTCCCACTTGCTAAAAATGTTTATAGGCCACCCATGTGGACTGTGCTTAACATACTGCATATAGGCATTCCAAAGTCTATTTTTCTGAATCATAAGCCACTCTGAAACACATCAGGTTTGTCTGCTGACTTGGATGCACCAAAATTTTCATGTGCATAGAAATGCAAAAATAAGTTTTTCCTGCTTTTGAGACACTTACTTTCATCTAACTCCCATTATTTTCCAGCATCTGCTGTGGAGTCAGTCAGCAGTTCCACCCCTGTGTTACATACCTGCCTTTCTTTTTGGATTCTCTTTTGTGCAGGTTGTTCCTGCTGTACCTATTTATTCTTGTAAGCAAGAGCACAGGATTTCAGGCAGTTTACTATTAAGGTCTTAAAGATGACAAACAGTACACAGCTCTTGCATAAGCAAACTTAAAAGCAAAATTATCCTTCCTGGTCTAGAAAAGTTGGTCTGAATCATCTCTTCTTCCTATAAATCTGCCTTTGATGAAGAGAATCTTTCATTGTTTCCAAATGACTAATTAACAAATGCCAACAAAGTTCTATACTTTAAGAAGTGCTTTTGTTAGAGATTAAAGTCTCCAGCTTGTAAATGTTCATTTATATTGTGGGGTTTTATACATTGTCTAGCATTTTTCAATATATAAACTCTCAGGAAGAGGGGTTTAGTATTGAAAATGTATACAGGACTCTTGAGGAAACCAAGTGAGTCAGTGGGAAGGCAGACTGATTCAGAACATCACTCCATTCCCAATCTAAGAAATCCCACCAAAATGTACTGTTAAAGGTGGCAAACCCCCAAAATATATTCTAGAACTGTTATCTAGATTAGCTGAAATATCATACATTTACTTTGACTCTTTGATAAGCAGTCAATTATTTTAATATTTCTTAAAAGAAATCATGGGAAGAGCCCTTAGAAGTATTAAGGTTCAGCCTAGTTTACTGTGGCATGAGGAGCAGAAGTAATTTGAAAGGACAGTTTTAGTGCATTTTAAAATATGTATTGGTATCCCTTTCCCTTGTTCTCAGGTGTGAGATAATAATTTCAGGTATTGAAAGAGTTTTTAACCTTGCAGTAGTAACTCATACTACTGAGACTTTTAAATAAAATAATTAAGGCTTATCGCACTGTTGTGCATTGTTTGTGCAGTCACTAAATACACTCACATGAATAAGTAAGTGCTTCTACTTATAAAGAAATTTAAAATAAAAAGTATAATATTATTTTAAGTAGCCTAAACATTCACTAAATAATAAGGGATCCCATGAGAATCCACATATTGAAGCTGTTAATACTCTTTTAAATAAAAAAAGGATTTCTGAAGTAGCAAGTCTTTGAAATTCATCACAGAGAAAGCCAGAGGCTAGAGAAGTACCTTTGATTTTTGTCATGAATTTCCATTGTGGTATAGCAGAGTCGTAGGCCGTCAGAAATCCTGGCATTTCCTTTCTGTTTGCTTTCCTCAGAAAAAGCTTGGCAGCTTCTCAACATAACAACCGAATATGAACATTTGAAGAGCTAAATACAAATATTAGAATCTTGCTACCCAACCAGCTGCAGCCCACATGGCACTGGGAATGCAGCAGCAATATCAATGGCAAGAGAAAGGGCAGAGGAAGGTCCCTAATGCATTCCCTCCATCTTGCCAAGGATTTTCTGTGCTCCCTTATGTCCTTTTCTGTAGGACCTCTGCCTGCTTCTGTTCTCAGTGACAGAACACAACTTGATTGCTGAATACCAAAAGCATTTTAGCTGTTGATGGGAGCACTGCAAGCAGGAAGGAAGGTATTAAAATCGAGCATTGTGAATGCTTGTTGTTTTATTCATGCATGATTTTTGCAGATTTAGGTAAATATTTCCTTGTTTATGGTGTGCCAGCACTGAACAGCAGCTGTTTCTTTACAGTTCCCTCATTCCAAGGATTAGGTTTATAAATGCTCTTTGGAAAGTCCCCATGAAGAATCCCTGGAATATCCCCTTTCATCTTGTTGCCATGACTTGCTGACACTCAATTCTTTGGAAGTAAAGCTTCAGAGGAATTATTGCCTCTGCTGCTGGCAGAGTGAGGTGGTGTCTGCTGTAATTTGGTCAGCTCACGATGAGTTCTTACTAATCCTTCAGCCAGAATAACAACTACCAAACTCATAGATAAAGATCACATTTACAGAGTTAATGTAGCTCACTCCCATAAGTTTTGCAAGATAAAATTCCCAGTTGCTTGAATTTCAAGAGGTGACAGAGAAGGTGTCACTTTAAGCTGGTGTGTATATGACTTGCTAGCTTGGCCTGCAGTGGCTTTCTGAAAGGTAATGCAGAAAGCTTCTGTACATTCACTTTTCAGAAAAAACAGACTTATTTACATTTCAGAGAACTTTACTTTTGTTTTGGTTTTAGTTTCGCCTGTTGAAGAGCTAATGCTGGTCTTCTGATCTGCTTTTTTTAGCCATATTAAGCTATACAAGAGTTCCTAAATTGAGCAAAAGGCAAAATTCTTGTGTAGCTTTAAGAAGATTCGTCATTGTAAAAATTTGATCTTCCCAGTTTTTTTTAAAAGTAAAATTGCATCCTTCCTCAGAGCTCCTGTTTTTACTGTCATATTATTCTTCACTGGCAGAATCAGAACATTTTCCCCTGTTACTGATAGCTAGAAAGTCACCTTGTGAGTGTGTTTCTTGGACAGAACAGATGAGGCTTTACCATGTGGACTACACAGGTAAACACAGTAAAAACTATTTTTATAGGTGCCTTATGTGGTTACCCCCCTTCAAAATTTTCTAATAGTTTGCATTGGTTTTTCTTGTTGTATTGCAGGAGATAGCTAGAAGTTCAGTTTATGTTTTCTGGACAGTGAACTTAGATGATTTTTTGTTGGTGTTGAACTTTTCTGATGTCCTGTTGCAGAGATAAATTGTTACGGTTATTGAAGATTGCTAATGTACATGTTGGAAGTTAATTTTTAGTCCATATAAACTTAGTTTTACTTTAAAATTCTTTAGATTTTGTAGGTGATATGTGGCATGATAAAATGAGGCTTGGTGATCAGAACAGAAGGTGCACTTGGTTCTGAGAGCCTGTGTTTTTCTATCCTCAGAATAAATGGTAGAACTATTTTGGAGCAGGAGGAGGAAAAGAGGATAAGTGAGGGTTAGGAGAGCTGATTCTGAGGTGGTGTAGCTGCCTGTAATAATGAAGTGCCAGACTTCACCCTGTAGTTAATTAAATTGCTTTTAAAGAATGCAATAATGGAAGAACATTTCCAAGTACACTGCATAGTTATTGTGTATCACTCTGTGTCTGTAGAGCCAAATTAAATAAATTAAATAAGATCTCAGGGGGTCAGTTATGATGATAATACAAGTAGTGACGATGCAACAAGTAGTGATATTAATTTCATGAATGTTGCATAGGTATAAATCATCTCAATATTTGTTCCATTAGATTGCCACAGAAATTGCAGGAGAATGGATAATGCTCAGATGGTTGATTACTATTTATATTATTGTATTAGGCTGTATTTACAGGGCAAAGCTTCCCTCATTATACTACACTTCAGCACTTTATTGCAAGACTTCTCATCTGTTACTGTATTGTGAGACCTCAGCCATTCATCCAGCACAAATGGTTTCAAAGTAGACATTGCAATAAAAGATGTGTTGTGCAAAATATTTCAGGGCTGTCTTCAGTTTTGCAAATTAATACCGAATTAGTGAACTTTTGTCTTAGAAGCACTCTGGTGTGAGCAACAGTGCCAGAAAGTAAGGATAACAGATGATTTATTAGGGAGCTGTTAATATGAATTGCAGAAAACACAAACTGGATCTAAACCCTCAACCATAACAACCAACATAATATAATTGAGAAAAGAACCACAATAATTTGTGGGACTTATTATATAGCTTACTAGAGGAAAGGCTGTCTGCATTGACAACCAAATATGTCTCTTATGATGCCAGGAACTCACCAGTCCATTTGCTGCCTGCCTCCTGTTCCTGACAGCATGGTACACAGCACTCTATCCTCCTTCTGCACTGTTGCAATTGCCTGCTCTCTGAAAAAGGCCAGACTCAGATAGCACTGAGCCTGTGCCTCAGTGAGATCCTCCCCAAAACAGAGATCTGCAAAAAAAGGACTGGAGTAACAGAGAAAAGGTCAATGAAAATAGAATTAATAATTCTGTCAGAGATGTGGTTCTTTGTTCTTGGGGTGAGAAAGGGTGATGACATTTAAAGCACTGCACAGCAGTATGGATTTTTGTCATGTAATGCCCAAAGAAAGCTTCATGTGGGTTACAAGAAATCAATACTCTTGCAGTGTAGGGTAGGTCTTCAACATTTTTCCTTACTAGGTTATTGATATTGGTAGGTGTTGCTAGTAAAGCCTGCCCTAAGGAAGCAGTTTTAGTAGAGGACTCCTGTATTTTTAGTGCTTGTAGCAAAGGAGTTGTTAAATGACACACATTGTGATATATAACCTAGAGAATCATAATTCATATTTGTGAAAGAAGTGGTAATGCTGAGATAGTGAAACTGTCATGGGTTCACAAAATAGACTTACTGAGCACTATCAGTAAAGGCCTTTTGTTACAATTATGCTTGAATTTCAGCACACACACCTATTAAAAGGTTGATTTTGATGTCTTAAAACTCAATGAAGATTAAAATCCACTTCTTTTTTCTTGTAAAAAATGGAAGAAGTAAAGCAGAAAAACTCCCTTATTTCTCAGTGTTCTGTTTTTATAGTCTCTATTTGTTTTCCTTAGGCCTTACAGCAAAGTTTATAATTACTACCAAACGTGGCAAAATTTGCTTTCATTTTGACAATGATGGGAGTGAAGATCTCTGAATCATTGAGTTGCAGCCTTTGGTCAATTGGAACTCTCCAGCCCAGCCTCCTGCTTAAAGCATGGCTAGCGGTAATATCTGAACAGGTTGCCCCGGGCTTTATCCAGCTGGGTCTTGAAAACCTTCACGAGTGCAAACTGGACCATTCTGGGCAACCTGCTCTACTGCTGGGGTGTCTTTGTGGGAACAAGGGGGTTTCCCTATAACCAGTCAGAACTGTTCTCATTTTGGTTTTATCATTGTCTTTTGTCCTGCCATCATTGCAAAGAACCTGACTTTGTCCCTCGAGAACTGCCCTGTAAAGTACCAGGAGCTGCTGTGAGAGTCCCTGAAGCCATCTTTGCTCCAGGCTGAACAACCCAGCTCCTTCACGTAGTCTGCGCAGGGCAAGTGCCCTCTTGGTGGCCCTCCCCTGGACACATCAGGAGATGTTTAATGATAAGTGTAACTGTTGGGATTGGCAACTTCTTTCTAGATAAGCTTCCGAATAGAGTTCTTTTCTGAAGGTGAGAGTCGTCTAAGAAAATACAATGCACATGGATGGGCCCAAACTAGCAATAACTTACCCTGCAGCATAATAGGTGCCACAGAACTGAACATTGGCCTCCATTTACTGTGTCATATTATCCACTCTTTTACCATGTTACCATGTACATAATCTTCTGTTTATCCAGGATATACAGGATATTTCAGCTATAGCTGTTGTTTTAACCAACAAACAAATATATAGGTGTCTTTCATGAGCCTTGTCCCTGGTATTTTTTGTAGGAGTCAGTCATTTACCAAAATTGAAGATTATTAAGAACTTTGAAAAAATGAAAATAACAGTATTAAAGTGATGGCAGTTTAGAGATACTGAGCTTTAAAGTGGTATTTTCCTCACCAGTGTGCAAATTAAATAAATCAGCTTACTGAAAAATACCATTTAGAATATTTGCATAAGAATAGTCCTGTTCAACAAAATTATACTTTCCTGACTGTATTTACATGGTTTTAAATGCCAAAGTAGGGTGTGTAGTTTACTTTTTTGTTTTAAAGCATATTCTTAGTGTCAAGACAGTTAGAAGAATATAGCATATGGCTCTAGTGCTGCCTTCAGTTAAGTTGAGCATTCTGTCAGATTTATTAGTAATTTTGTGCTTATTGACTTCAGCAGATTTTCTTGATCTGCAAGGATGTCATTAGAACCAAATTTTAAGCTTAAAAAGCAATCATCACTTAAAAAAGAAAAGGAATGGGTAGATAAGATAAAAATACTAGCAGTGACAATCAAAGATTATTTTAATTTTGGGAGAAGAAAACTAGCATAAAAACTGTTTTCTGCACTGTCTTCACTTTCAGTTGATCATTGAAACATGCTCTTCTATCCAGTACCCACCCAGGTGGTGGTAGCTCCCTCTTGCTGTGCATAATTTCAGTGCTTTGTGATATTATGCACAGCAAGTGTCTGCTCTACCAGCTATTTTCTCCTCCCTGGAGGTGCAGCATGCTTGCTTAGCTGTTCCCAAAGGAGTCATTTTTGATCCGTGCGATGATCAGTTTGACAAGGCTCGGAAGGTTCTCCCAGAATTCTGGTGCTTTCACCAAAAGACTGCTGTACCAGTCCAGTTTTTCTGGAATGGTTGGAAGGCCATTGTATTTGCTTCAAAAGCATGAGTGGTTCCTTTTAAAAAGATCTTTGCATTGTGGAAAACAAATACACTTCAGAAGAAAAAATGGCAGTTTGTAAGGAAATCTTCTGTATGACACTAGAGCTTTCTGCCTTGAAAAAGGCATTTCTAAAGGATAGAAAACTATCCTGAGTTTTCTTGACTCAGGATAGTATTGTTATGCCTAAAAGAAACAGAATGTATGGAATAGGCAATTTTCTGACGTATTTCTGCAGTTTGAATTATATCAGTTTTTCTTCCTTGCTGGAATCCACTGTTGTGTTCTTGTAAGTACCAGGGTGCAAATTAGCTCTGCAATTGCAAAAACAAATGTAAAAACACAGCAGTGAAATCTTTTCTTCCGAAGTGATGCAGCAAGAAACTAATCCTGCAGCTGTTGTTGCAGCTTTAATTAAAGGTAGGTACACATCATAGAATACCTCACTGAAGTAGTTTCCTAATCTTGGTCTCCTTAATTAATCAAAACTTGGAAACCCTGAATACCACATTTGCTTTGTCTTTTCCCATGTGCAAACTCCCTTCTGCTGCAAAGTAGGCAAACTGGGGAAATGTACACACACCCCTATTAAAATGAGAGAAAAAAAAAAAAGGAAATTTAATACATTTAAAGGCCAGACTATTCCATGATGTTTATGGACTCCACTCTTTCCGAATTAAAACCTATACTTTATGGTCAAACATCTGTTTTGGTTTATGGAAATCAGTATGCAGAAATTACCTTATCACTGTTAATGATGAGGAATTTACTGTGTGTATCATATGTGTATCATATGCATTGTTCAAATTTGGCACACTTCTCCAGCATCTGAGCCTAATTGTGTTTAATAGATCAGTTGGGTGTTGCTAAGAGTTAATGGGCAGCCTAATGAGGACATTCAATAAGAGTCACCTCTGGTTTGTAGGAAATGCACAAATGGATGCCCATTTGGTTGTCAGATGATGACTGTGGCTTTGCATCTATGTGCTCACATTCTGGTAAGGACTTTTCAGACAGCACAAGCTTCAGGTTTCAAAAGATAATCCCTAGTCCAACTCTGAAAGTGAAACCTAGATTTTCTTGCAAGACTACTTGATGCTTTGCGGAGTTACTCCAGATTTAATAAGCTAAATGGTTTAAGAACAGTTACACTAGTGAAGACAAAGAGGGTCCCCTGTTCGTTCCCAAATGAAATATCTGCACAATAATGCACATGCATCCTTCTTATGTCACCAACTTACTGGCCTGCTTGCTTATGTGTTTATTCCTCTACCTTCCTCTTCATGAAGATAGATATGACCATTCTAGTTCATGTTGGGTTTTAGTTTATATTACACGTTCTTGTGGGTTTTTTCCTGCATCTTTCCATTTTTGCAGTCTTTGCAACCACAAAATGCTGCAAACCTGTGAATATCTCTGATATCTGCCACAGTAAAGTGTTAAAGTGATTTTTGAGGGCTGTGCTGTGGGTTTTGAATATTTCATGTACTTGTATCAGTGTACACTAATTAATCCATTCAGGATTTTTCTCTTACATTTAAATTGATCCTGGAATGCAATGAGCACCTATTTCTTGAAGATCTGAAGAAAAGAAAAGTGTAGGAAGAAATTAGGGAGTTCAGAGGAAGGGGTAATGAAACAGACTGTTTGAGAACAGATTATTTTTTTGTCTTTTTACCTACCATACTTGATCTGTCTTGGCAGTTTTCTTCTCAGGCACAAGTGAAACAAGACAGATGAATAAATAGGGTTGCCTTGTTCAGTTAACACTCTGTATCTCAGAAACAAGCAGAAGGTGCAGTCTGAAAGTGATGAGATCCTTGGAGTCAAGATAAACATCTGTGTTTTCAGTCCTTGGATAAAGAAATATATTCTGTACTGAAGAAAAACATGGTTAGGTTTTACTTTCAAAAAGTCAATAAAGGAAATGAGGTAGTGCATTGGCATATTACCTAAGAGTTTTGAAAGAATGGAATTCTTTGATGCTATTCAGTTCCTCTCTGACAGGTGAATTTGTGAAGACCGTTTATTGCCAGGTGACAGGTAATGAAGAGGCCAAATTCATTCCTTTTATCTTATTCAGGAGTTGTCTTTTTACCTTTTCTAATTGTTTCCCTTGTTATTTTACTTTTATTTTATGTTAGTAATTTCTCTTTTATATTTCTAGTGATTTAATTACATGCTTAGCATAAATGAAACTTTTAGTTCTAAGCAGGTGGGATTCAAAAAAAGTAATTTGTACAACTGACTGGAGACATAACTTTTACCTGGTTGTGTGCAGCAGCATTTACCTGAGAGAGGTAAATATTTCAGTTCTAGAATAAGAGTACTTGCAACTTAACAATTACACCTTTAAAGTTGATGTACAGGTAGTTTAAAGATTAGTGAAAATGGTAAAACCTGCTCTGATATCTGTGACAGGTTTTATTTGGTTTTTTAATTTGCACCTGAGATATCTCATTGGAACTTTTCATGAAAACACTAGTGGATAAAAATAATACCTTTAGAAGTTACACAGGCACTGGTTCTTCCTCTTTGTTTCCTTTCACATTTCAACAGTAGTTCTTCCCAAATTACTAATGATATTTCAACAGTATACGTTTCTTTATATATATCTCCAAAATACCTCTATAGGGACATTGCTTTTCCAAATCAGACATACTTGCTTTATCCCTTTGGATTGAAGGGTGTTGGTAGCTGGTGTTCAGCATGCTGATCTTCTTGAACCAAGCTCTCATGAGCTGAGGAGATTTTGTCCCAGTAAGAGTGCCTCCAGCTCTTCAGTGTGTGCTTATTAGCTACTTGAAGCTCTTGAGCCATTAGCTCTAGAGAAAATGATGAAAGACTGAGAAGCCCCATGTACAAAAATTTTATCTGAATTTTTTTATGCATACTGCAATTTTATTTTGAAGGTTTTTCCACAGCGTTTGTATTGCTGTTTTTCCCCTCCCTTTCTCTTTTACTTGGTTTCCTTTCCCCTCATAGAACCAGTCACTACACACACCCATGTCATGGTTTAACCCCAGCCAGCAACAAAGTTCCACACTCCCATTTGCTCATTCACCCCCTTAGTGGTATGGAGGAGAGAACTGGAAAGAAGTAAACCTTTGTGGGTTGAGATAAGAACAGTTTAATAATTGAATAAGCAAAAGTACTATAGTAAAGTACGTTTTTACACAGAAAGTAAAATATAATAATAATAGAAGGATTCTATTGGTAATTATAACAATAATTGTAAGTAGAAGAGGAGAGAGAGAGAAAGAGAGAGAAGTAAAACCCAAGAAAACAAGTGATGCGCGTTACAGTTGCTCACCACTCACTGACCAATGCCCAGAGAGTCCCTGAGCAGTGATTGGCCCCTCCCAGCCAACTCCCCTCAGTTCACACACTGACCATGACATTCTGCAGTATGGAATATCCCTTTGGCCAGTTTGGGTCAGCTGTCCTAATTGTGCTTCCTCCTGGTTTCTTATGCACCTGCTCACTGGCAGAGCATGGAACACTGAAAAGTCCTTCACTTGGGGTAACCACTACTTGGCAACAACCACATCAGTTGGTTATTAACATTATTCTTATGCTAAATCCCAACCACAGCATGGTACCGTCTATTAGGAACAAAATCAACTTGATTTCAGGCAAAACCAAGACAACCCACAACACATTTTGCTGGACTTCACGTTTGTCACGGTACTTGTGACAAACACCACACAGGTGGTCACTTGATTTCTCAAAAAGAATATCCAGTGGTCTTGAAAGCTTTCAGGTTAAGTGGAACAACATAGAAAATAGAATATTTTGATGCCTAAAAAATATTAGTGTATTAGCTGCTCAGCGCAGGCTTCAGTGAAGAATTCTATATATAAGTTTATACAATACAATAATTTGTGTCTTTCCTGTTTGATTCAGGTCGTTGCCATTGTTATGGATATGTTTACAGATGTGGATATCTTTAGAGAAATCGTGGAGGCATCCGCTAGAGCGATTGCAGTGTATATCCTGCTTGATGAATCGAACTTCAGTCACTTTCTGAAGATGACAGAGAAACAAGGCTGTCAAGTTCAGAGGCTCAGGGTAAGGCATCCTGTCTTCTTTTGCATGAAAATTCACTACTTACTCCTCCACAGCCCACTGAAAAGTGATTATTATTGAAAAAGTGGTTATTAAATACTGATTTTTCAAATTAACAACCAGGTGTAAATAGGTAAGCTCGCAGCAAAACTTTCTCTACAGATATATATATTTTAAAAGCATCTTTCAAGTATCAAAACAAGAACATTTCATAGAATGTCATCATTTTCATATATAATTTATAAAATAATTTTCCATTATTGTGTATTTAGGAATACTGTATGTTTGAAAAACTAAGCTTATTTTTATCTTTTCTCTTAGAATTGCATGCAAATAAAGTCATAAGACTTAGATAAATTAATAAGTTGTGTACTTCATTTTATGATTTCTTCTTTAAGGTTCTGCATTAAAATACTTTAAGAGGCCCAAGATTTTATTTTAGTAGTGTTTTCCTGAAAATCCATATTTTCATGTCTGTGCTTTGTCCTATTGCTTTTACACCTTACATATGTAATTTTATCCTGTAAGAGAGTTAACAAGATGACATTTACATTTTCACGAGATGTCCTGCACTGCCTGAATGTTTATCAGGGATTAGATATAAACCATGAGCTGCACTGAAGTGACATAAGTGCTTCATAAATTCTTCTAGATTTAATTCTGTGTTGACAGTACTAAAGAAGTTCCAAGGATGTTGCTGGAGTCTTCTTGCAATGCAGTGGAGTTCTGAGCACTGCCTTAGCTCATAGTTCCATTTGAAATTCCTTGCCTCTGTAACTAGTTAAGCTACGATCATGCCAGTCAAAAGTATTTTAAAAGCTCTTTTTAGCAGCACCTGTCTTAAGAACCCAGTCCAGGAATCACATAGAGATGAGTTGTATTTGTGAGGATAAAGAGGATTTTTGGTAGATGTTTGGAGCAAACTGTTTTATACCCATTTTTATTCTGGAGTGTTGACTTATGTCCTCAGAAGTATTCCCACTCTACTTTCTGTGCTTGTTTCTTGCATATGAGTGTGGAATTGCTCTCTGGTGGCCTAATACACAGAGCTGTGGGAACTTCTGAGGAAAAACCACCAAAACTGTGGTGTTATATAAACACTGGTAGTGACTGCCTTCATGAAGTCAGTACTTGGCAGTGCTTCCACACTCTGGTACTTGACATACCACCATTTGCTGATTACTTGGGTTAATTATGCCGTAGAGGTTGCCAAAAATGGTCTATGTCTATATATGGAAGGAGTTTTTTCCTTCCAAAATAAAAAAAAAATAAGACGTTGCCTTTCAAATGATGTCTCAAAAATGCCATGTGCATTTTCAAAATAATTCCATGCAGTGTGTATCCACAGCTGTTTCAAAAGCTTACCTTCTTTGGAATCAAGGTTGTCTTTTTAAGGCAGTTTTATACACTTTGAGGTATTTGTACTATGATTGAAAATTTAATATACATAGATTAGAGTGGATTTTGTATGGATTAGTGTGGATTGGAGAGGTTTTTATGTAGCCTCTTCAATGACATTGTGTTTTATGCATTTCTGGTTTTTGGTGGGAGAAATAAAATACATCTTTACTCTGCAAGGTTAACTTAGAATACTTTGAGTTTAATCAGAAAATAAAAAATATATGCCAAAGAGCTAAGCAATAATCCTGTTGTGTGCTGAGTTTCCAGTTTAGCTTGTAATAAAGCTGTTCAAATTAATGGTTTTATTATCCATGGGCTACTCCCAGTGACTGTTGCTCGAAGAATAGCAGTTTACTACTCCTGCATATTAACTCCTATGCTTTTTTAGAGGATAAAAGGGAAATGCAGGTGACTATGAAAGAACAGCCAGTATTTTGAAGATGTTTTCTCCCTTTTCCTTTTTCACATCACTCAAGGTTCAGAAAAAAGACAAACACTTTCAACTTTTTGTACTCTAGGCTTGCCCTTCTATTCAGAGAAGACAAAAAGAGAACAGAGTTGTATGGGTCTATTTCTTTTCCTGAAGATGTAGCACCAGCAGCATTGGTCTCGTTATTGTCTGCCATGATTTGGTTCAGTCTTGTTGGAGTATGGATGATGCTTCTTAGTCCATACACTCATGATGAGTTTTCTGCAAAGCTTTTCAGACTCAACACCTCTGTCTCTTTTTCTCTCCCTTTCAATCAGTACAAAAACTGACATGCAGTGATGAACAAAACTGGGTTTTTTTAATTCACATTTACAACTAAGTAGTCTTCTGGATGGAAAAGAAAGAGGATTTTATTCATAAATCTTCCTTAAATGTCTGTGCAGACAGTTTTTCTCATCTGTAGACTGACTCCAAATTCAGGATGTGTTTTCATCTTTATTGAAACATATAACTGAAGAAATGGATGGACCATAAATTCTGTCATGATTTTGTGAATTTCATAAAGGAAGCTGTGAAATCAGGGGGTTGGTAGGATTATTTTTATTCTTTCCTGCAGCATCTTTTCATGTAGGTTGTTTCTTAACACTCATCTTGACATCACATCCATCAGTGGAGCTCAAATAATTCCTTTCCTGTATTTTCCAATTCCTCTTTTCCATTTTCATTAGTTTTCTGGCTGTACTACATTTGTCCTCAGTAATTAATTGTTTCTTTCTTTTTTTTTTTTCTCTACCTAAGCTTCTTTGATTAATTTTGTCACTGGTCTGACTTGCTTGGAAAACAATCTATCTATTCCTTTGCGTGGATATATGAAGAGTTGTTACAGATTCAAACTTTTTTTTTCCAGGTGATTTTTCAGAAACTAATAGGTAAATTTTTTCACTTTTTTTTTCTGCTATTGACAGGTATTTTATTTGATATGAGGTGAGACGGTGGTGGTTCTGTGCTGTGGAGAAACCTCTTTTTTACTCTTCTGATAATAATGAAGAACCATTTTGCTACAGGAGGATATTGAAAGCAATTTGGCAGGACCTGTTTATTATCTGATAATCCTCTCAATATTTTTAATGAATTGCAGGAAAGGGAAAATTAAACCACTAATTACTTTCCTTCTGTGAAATCAACTCCCAGATATGCATGTTTAAATACACAGTAGGAGCTGTTCTTGAGACCTGCTTGCAGCCTGTTTTTTCTCACCAGTGTTACCAAAATCATCAAAAGTTTTCCAGTACTTCCACATCTAAGGAAGATTTGGTTACTGAATAGCCACTCATAGCATGATGTTGTATCTGTGGGCGAACTTCTGTGATAAGGATCAGACTCCAGTCAAGTCTTGAGTGGTCATTGAGTCATATTCGAAGTCAGAATAGAAGCGAACTTGAAAACTGCTTGGCATTTGTATAGCACATATGTGGTCAATAGCTACTTTTTAAACTGACAGTCTGTCACAAGTGGAATCATCCAGGGATCAATTCTGGGCCCAATGCTGTTTAATATCCTCATAAGTGATCTGGATGAGAGGATCAAGTGTACCCTGACAAAGTTTGCTGGTGGTACCAGATGGAGTGAATAAGTGGGCACTTTGGAAGGGAGAGCCACCCTGCAGGAGGACCTGGATTAGCTGTAAGAGTGGGCTAACAAGACCCTTACGAAGTTCAGCAATCATGAGGGTAAAACAGAAAGCATAATCCAGGAATGCAGCACAGGCTGGGATGTAACCAGCTGGGGTTCTGCCCATAATGAGCTCAGTGTGAATGAGCAGTGTGCTGCTCCTGCAAGGAAAGCCAACAGCATGCTGGGTTGCATCAGCAAGGGCATCACCAGCAGAGACAAACAAGTCATTGTCCCAGTCTGATCAGCACTTGGAATAGTGTGTTCCATATTCATCCCCACTTCTTTAAAAATATGTGGAGAAGGTCCAGGGAAGGGCCTCAAACATGATCCAAGGACTGGCAAGTTGCCATATGAGGAAAGGCTGAGAGAATTGAGTTTTTTCAGATTTCAGAAGAGAAAGGGAGACCTTATAACTGTGTTCTAAAATGGAAAGAGAGGCTACAAAGAGGATGAAGACTCATTTTTTACAAGGAGTCATATGGAGAGGACGAAGGTTCTTTGGAACAAGTTACTCCTGGAGAGATTCCAGGAGGAAACTTTGTCACAGCAAGAACAATCACTGTGAAAATAATTGAAATAATTTCCCTGGGGTAGTAGTGGATTCCTCAACACTGGGCACTTTTAAGACTCAAGTGGGCAGGTGCTGGGACATCTTGATGAGACTGTAATTTTGCAAGGAATGGTTGGATCAGATGATCCTTGAGGTCCCTTCCAATCTGGTATTCTATCATTCTATGACCTGTTTTGTCTTATTAGAGAACAGAGGCACAGGAAAATAAATAATTTTAGTAATGACAAACAATATGAGAAATTTGACTGTTTTTCCTTTAAAACTAAATATTAGGTAAACATCCATTTTCTTCTTTGTGCATATTCTTGACAGCAAGTACGGGGCGAGTAATGGAACACTGATAAAAGCAGTGCCTACAAATAAAAAGTGCTGAAATGAAATGTTTGAGACCAGTATACTCACTGTACCTAGTTATCATATTGGATAGATTTTATTAAGGAAAATAAATGTGTAGTGGTGAATAATACTTCAAAATTTTAAGTTATGGTTATGTGGCACCCACTGGAATGAAACTGTAAAGAAAATGTACAAAAAATGTAGATAAAAAAGGTTAGAGCTTATTTCTTGTTCATCATTGGGTGTCATTTAACTAGATAGCACTGATGGCTATCCTTAAACTACAGCCACTGGATATTTTAAGTGTTCCTGAGTGTCCTAGAAACTCTTGGACAAGAGAGAAGATCAATTCATAAATGAATGATTGCTTTACCCACAATGATGCTGTGATGAGCACACTGCTGTTAGGAGAGTTCTATAGCCTGAGGATGAAACCAGGCAGGAGGGTGAAGCCCAGCATTTCATACCAGATGGGGCTTGTAATTCAGTATGTGTGTGTATGTTTACTGCTTCTAATCCCAGCTGGAATGCATTGTTGTGTTCCATATATGGTTTCCATATTCCAAATATGATTTGGGTGATTTGGGATTTTAGGTGATTAATAAAAGTGTGCATTCCTGGCACCTTAATTAGAGGTTTTGAAGCTGGTGAAGAATGATAGATGAACTGTGCAGGAAAAGGAAATGTTATGTGAGAAAGGTAAGCATGATCTCTGGCACTTGTCATGTTCCCATCTGGTAATGGATGACTTACCAAGGGAGGAAAAGACTTCAGAATCAGGGAAGAGGGATGGAAAAGCTGCAGGAGGAAAAATACTGAAGAGAAGGTAAACAAAAAGGAGAACAGAGTGACTACAGTGACTACAATTTTTTTAAAACCTCCCAGGAATTTAATGTAAATAGTTTTATTCCTTTTTTACATATGACTACTTAAATGTATATTTCAACTTCTGTATACCTAAGGCAACGTTTTTTTTTGTGTAGTATGGTAATTTGCAAGCCATTAGACTTGGTTGTGCCTCCAGCATTGATTCCCAAATTATATCCTATCCAATACTGATCAGACATTATCTAAGTAACATTTAATGTGTTCAACTGGCATGTCTTTAGGCCAACATTACGTGTTATGGGTACTTGAAAATGTATAAGCTGCTCTCAAGTTACCTTTTTCAAATTATAATGACATAAATATGATTAAATATAATTAAATATAAGTCTGAAATACATATATAATTATGTGGTATATAGAACTGGGTAAAACAGTCATGAAAGTAAATGTAAATTTCATTACTAATTCACAAGATTTTATTGAAGTAAAGGATTACTATTATGGTTATATTTAGAATGCGTAAATTTCAGTATTTTCTTTTTTTCAGGAATTACTATTTCTGTAGTGTTTATCTTTCAAATAAAAGCTTTTAATGTAATTAGTTCAAGCTTGAATAGCTGCTGGTGAAAAAATTATTTTCTTCAGTGGGCTTGTTCAAAGTTCAATAAAATCACTTTGGAAAAGCACGAAAATTGATTTTCAACAAGAAGAAAACTTCTAATTGGAATGCAGAAAACTTAAAAGACAGAACATTAGGTTGGCAAAAGTGATTAGCAGTTAGAGATGCAAATTTATGTTAACCTGGCATTCAGTAATGCAAATTGGGTTGTTATAAATTCTTTTGTAGCTCTTTCTGAAAATAGACCTAAGCATCCACCTGTATTTTTGCTTTTAAAATTTTTACCTTTTAAAATTTTACAGTACTTCTAGATAATACTTCTTTTTATATTTGCTAGACATGTTTTACATTTGCTAAACATAGAGCTCACGAACATAAGTAATTCTTAAATGCTGTTTGTACATTTTAACTGAGTTGAATTAGCGTTCAAAGCTTGACAAAAATGCAAAGCCAAAACTCACCTAAGTGTAAATGAAGTTTAAAGAACTTTGATAACTTGAGTTAAACCCCAGTTTTCCAACTCAGCAGCTTTTAAGTGTAACTCTTGCTTCTGTGGTTTAATTTTTCATTTGATAAAAGATTCAAGATACCAGCACTGAAATATGCATTGATTTAGAAACATGTGTTATTTGGAAATGTGCTTTTATGTCATGGATATTTTCTCCTAATTTTTTTAATTTTCTGTTTGGAAAGATAAATTTCATTGGTTTGTAGTAGATATCCTTAAAACTCCTTCAACCTCTGTCTACCAGAACTTCATGTTTTAGGCAAATGTAAAGGTGCTCCCATAGATAATGAAGGCTTATGTCACTGTTTTGCAAACTCAGTTATATTTTATAGACTGGAATTTTAGACGAATATGTAAGTTTGAACATCTCTACAGCTTCCTGAGGATGGAAGGTGAAGAAGGAGATGCTGGTCTCTTCCCCCTGGTATCCAGTGACAGGATGCATGGAAATGGTTGAACCCGTGACAGGAAGTTTAGACTGGACATAAGGAAGCATTTATTTACTGAGGGAGTTGTTAAACAGTGGAACAGGCTTCCTAAGGAAGTAATCAATGCCCCAAGCCTGTCAGTGCTTGAGAGGCATTTGGACAATGCCCTTAATAATATGCTTTAACTTTTGGTCAGTCATGAATTTGTCAGGTAGTTGGACTAGATGATCATTGTACATCCTTTCCTTCTGAAATAGTCCTTTCCTTTCCTTTCCTTTC